>JAHWFP010057393.1:1362-13953 GCA_023313725.1 Lithobius niger
GTTTCGAGATCTGCGTTTTTTCGAAATCAGGTCAAACTAGAAAAAAATCTTGCCTTAAAAATTGTGAAAATTGTGAAAATTGTGAATTGTGACATTCATTTAACATGTCGTTTCCTTTCGCGGGTGTGAAAAAAAAACTTTATTTTATGACGGCTGTGTAAAGAGGCAACAGTGCCATCTCTGGCGGATTTGATGTACTACATTAAAAATAACTACGAAGTAGGTAGGTCATTTCGATCACAGATGGCAGGACTTATTTCCTAAATGTGTTGTGAAATATTACCTGTTTGTTTACAAAGACGTCATGAATTAGATCGAGTTTTACACCCGCGACAAGGTAAGCTGCGGCGTAGTTTTTATCAGAATTTTTTTAATAATTTAAATTAAATTTTAATCAGTATGATACACGAAGCTCAAAGAGCTATAATTATAATTAAAATTTATTCAGAGTATGTATACAAAATTGTAAACAATCAAGGCACGAAGCAAAACAATGCTTCTATGTGCTCTGAAGAGAAAACAGAACAAAAAAAAAAGAAGAAAAGTATCAATTCCTACAGTATTAACTGCATTCAGAAGTTGCTTAAAAAGACTTGCGTTTAATGCATTAGCCTATACACATTTTATATTTATTACAGATGCGATGTATTATATGTCAGTCACACTAGTTTAGGTGCCCATGTAAGGATAATTTTTAGTTGTTTATTAACCAATTCTTTACTGTTTTATTAATATTATGAGGTCTTAGGTTTGTTTTTAAATTCAATGGTAATTCATTTAAAATTGTAGGAAGGACAAAAGCGATATTTCTTTTCCCATATGAATTTCTCCAGGGTGGGATTTTAAGCCAAGCCATATTATTACGTGATGGTCTCGTAATTTACATTGTAATGTTTGGTCATAAAAAATTTTATTAAAAACGGTTAATTTATATAAATTTTGGAAAGTTAAAATTTTGTATTCCAATACAAGCTCTTTAGTTGTCTTGCTGCTATTGCCACCAAAAAGTGTTTTTATTGCTTTATTCAAAATTTTTTGTAAGCGTTCAATATACCAGTTCGATGTAGAGCCAAAGATTGTGCAAGCGTATCGTACAACTGAAAGTATCCGTGCTTCAAACAGCACACATTTAGTTTTTGGGTCAAGGGACTCTCTTAGGGTGTAGAGTGATGGTATCATACTTCTAATTTTTTAAGAAGTGTATCTATATGGTTGGTGAACTTCCAATCTTCATCTATAGTAATGCCCAGGTATCTTAAGCTGTCAACCTGTGTGAGCTTTGGACAGTTGTAGATGAGCCTAGTGTCACAGTCATCTTCAGTTAGTTGTATGTTAAATCCATTGCTTTTTGGTGTATGTGAAGTTGTGATACGCATAAAAAACTTTTTTCTTTACTAATAAAAAGTTCGTTTTCGACAAAGTACTTATTTATATTATCCAAGTCCTGGAGTAATTTTTTTTAATAGTGTCTTGATTAGTATTTATAGCAATTAAGAAAATGCCATCTGCATACAACGTCATAAAAGTAGTACTACAAGTTAGGGTGACATCATTGATATAGATAAGGAATAGAATTGGTCCTAAAATTGAACCCTGTGGTACACCATATGTGATAGGTTGGCATTCATTTTGATTTTCATCTATTTTTACACTAATCTTCCTACCCGCTAATATAGCTTTGTAGTATACCCAAAAATTTCTCACGAAACCCAACTTTGCATAATTTTTTTAGAAGCACTTCCCTGTCGAGAGTATCAAAGGTTTTTTTTTAGATCAATTGAAATTACCCCTAAATGTTTACTGTTATTAAGAGCTTGTGTTACTTTATTGATTATTAATAGCATGCATGGCGTCCATGGTCCCTTTACCTCGTTGAAAGTCATATTGGCAGTCGTGCATGATTTTAAAATTTAAAAAAAAATTTTATTTTGTTGGCAAAAAACTTTTCAATGATTTTTTCGAGGGCTGGTAATAGGGCAATTGGTCTGTAATTACAATACTGGTTATTTCTACCTTCTTTAAAAATTGGCCTAATATTTTGATGTTTTAGGTTAGTAGGCCAAATTTCGGTTTTAATGATCGCCGAAATCAGGACGACAAGGAACTCAGCCGTTTGTTCATTTGGTTTAAGAAAATTTTCAAGTAGAAAACCATCATGGCCACATGATTTTTTTTACTTCAATTTGATTTAGGATAGCAAGGATTTCCAAAAAATTGTATTCAATTATTTATATTGTCGGTATGTTTCCAACAGAATGTCCATTCGACCAAGTTATGCTTCCTTTTATAAGTTTGAAACCTCATTATGGAAGAAGGATGAAAAATTAGTGCACACTGTTTCAGTGTTTTCTGGCTGGAAGGCTGTTTTGATAAATTCGTCTAGGCTAGCCTACCTTTTTTTTTTTTACCAATTTTCCACACAAATAGTTAATTTTTCCCCAGATTTTTGCTCCGTCGGTTCTATTCTCAATAATGTACTCCTGGTAATATATTTGTTTGACATCGCTAATATCCTTTCTGATCTCATTTTTCGTCCTTTTATAATTATTTAATAGTTCGTGCGGAGGGTTAGACATTTTCGAAATTTTATTCCAAAGTTTATTTTTTTATTTTTAAATTATTCTGCTTTAAATGTTGTTTTTTTGTTATATCTGTTCTTAGTCTGGCCTTCGTTTGTATCCTTTTCTTTTATATTTCTTTTTTGGTTGTCAATATAAAATTTTAAAATTTTAGTTTCAATTTGCTCATAAATTTCATTGGGGTCAGTAAACATTGTCAGAAAGTTCCAATTTTGATTTTGCTATTGCTTAATGATACCTTTGTGGAAATATCCAGATTTGTCTTGAGTTAGGTCAGATTGGTTTTTATGGTTCCTCTCAGAGGAAAGATTATAATCATTGAAAGCTGTAAAGTAGTGATCAGCTAGTTTAATTTTTACAACAAAAGAATCGCACATCCAGTTTTTACTTTTACAATAAATTAAGTCAATACAGGATCTTATTACGTTATTGCTTCTAATTTTCTCTCTAGTTGGTGTATTTATCCTTTGAGAGTAGCTTATACTAGCCACACAGTTTTCAAATCTTTCGATGTCATGCTTTTCATTCTGGTCCTGGTGTCCTACAAGAACATTCAGATTGAAATCGCCAATCAGAAAAATATTATCATTTTTAGGTTTGTTTACCTGATATGTTTTTAGTTTTTTTGTAAGGTTCACGATGCTGGCTGAGGGTTTTTTTTATTCACAGCTAGTATTTCAAAATTCTCATTTTCAATTTGAAACGTACAACTGATAGCTTCTTTAATAATAATAATAATAATAATAATAATAATAATAATAATAATAATAATAATAATTATTATTTAATAATAATAAATAATAATAATAATTTATTTCAAACAAGTTTGTACATCTTGTGGCACGAGTCTAGAAGACTGTATGTACCGATTAGAAAAATACAATATTCTAGAACTTAATAACAGATGTGGTGTGTAAACAACAAAATCAACAAAGTAGCAAACCAACACCTTTTGTAAAAATACATAATAATATACCGACAAGGGTTTATCAATACATCTTAAAATATTGTTTAAGATATTGTTAAAAATATTAAGATATTAAGACATTGTTAAAAATATTGTTAAAAATATTGTTAAGATATTGTTTAAAATATTGTTTCTAAAAATATCTTAAAAATCATTTCGTTTCAAAGTACCAAAGTTTTAGTTCTTTTCGTAGGGAAGCATTAGTTTTTAGATTACGCAGCTTTACAGGTAACTTGTTGAGTAAGGAAGGGGAAATGAAATTTAGGGTTCTTTTACCATATGAGTTTCGAAAATGAGGGGTGACCAGCCAATTATTATAATTTCTAGAGGGTCTTTTCAGATGAGCATTTAGGTCCGTGTTAAAATACGTATTTGTTATCACCGTAAAATCAGCAATTTGCTTAAAAGTCATGATCTTATTTTCAAGCAGTATATCCAGTGTCTTTTTATCGGAGTTGTCATTTTTAAATAAGATTTTACATGCTTTATTTAAAATTTTTTG
Source organism: Lithobius niger (assembly GCA_023313725.1). Classification (NCBI taxonomy): domain Eukaryota; kingdom Metazoa; phylum Arthropoda; class Chilopoda; order Lithobiomorpha; family Lithobiidae; genus Lithobius; species Lithobius niger. The sequence continues at coordinate 5,411 of JAHWFP010057393.1, forward strand.
TAACCTGGCAGTGTAACCAGAAGATGTATAAGCAAAGACGGCGGATGCATACCTTACAGGTGAAAGAACACATGCGTTATAAATAAGTTTTTTGTTTTGGGTGTTAAGTTTGTTCCTAATATTATAAAGGCCAGGTAGGGACTGTCTTACTCTGGTAATGAGGTTGTTAATATGGTCATAGAATTTCCAATGTCTGTCAATTTCAATTCCAAGGTACTTAGTTTGTTTGACGGTAGTTATACATTGACAGTTGCAGATCAAGTTTTCCACCGAATAATTACAGTCAAATCGGTGTAATTTAATGTCGAAATTATCCAAGGTCATATGTGAGGTGAGAAACGGAAGTACGCAAGTTTTATCAGCATTCATGTAAAGCTCATTTTCAAAGAGATATTCATTTATTAAATTAAAGTCCTGTTGAAGGTTTTCGATCATAGTCTCCTTGTCTAGGTTTATTGAAAGCAGCAGGATGTCATCAGCATAAAGTGTAAGGTAAGTATTCCAATGAAAAACGTCAATGTCGTTTAAGTAATAATATTAATAATAATAATAATAATAATTAATTTATTGCATCACATTGCTCGAAGTTTCAATGAAACTTGTATGAGCTACAATAACATACATGAACATTAATAATTTAACACATTAATAAATTAACACATTAGTACAAAAAACATGAATTTACAAATATTTACAATATAACATAGTCATAATCATTACTTAGGTACTAAAAGTTCTATTTTTTTTTAATATTGATATAGTTTTGTTAGTTCTGTTTTTAATTCTTTTTTTAAATCTCCTTTGTTTTGGTAGTTCAGCATTGTTGGGTTTAGTTTATTGAAAACCTTAGGTATATAATATTGTTTGTTCCTCGTTCCGTACGCATTTCTCCACTCAGGTATTTTAAATCTCTGTGTTGTTTTCCTTAGTCGTATTCCTTTATTTTTATCATAATTTTTATGTGTACTTATATAATAATTTTTTAAGATAATCACATAATCACGTAATTCTGTTATTTTAAGAATATTATTTTTTACGTATAAGTCATTTGTTCTTTCTCCTTCCTTTCCAAACAATACTTTTACTATTTTGTTTTGTACTCGTTGTAATCTAAGTAATACATGATCGCTCGCAAAGCCATAAATTTCAATTCCATAGCGTAGTAGACTTTCAATCCATGCATCATATAAAATTTTTTTATTTTTCTTGTTTAACAGAAATTTAACATTATATAATTGTGGTATCAATTTCCTTAATTTATTTATTAAAGTAATAATATGCTGTTTAAAATTCCATTCAGAATCAACATCCATTCCTAAGTATTTTGTTGTTTTTTTAATTTCTAATTCCTTACATGTTATCTTACAGTAATGTTCATTTCTATTTCCTTTCATTAATTCACAGTTTGCAGAATGACTAATTATATATTTTTTATATTTATCTTTCATTTTCGGTACTGTTATATCTAACTGTACTGTTTTCCCCTCATTTATGAAAAGTTCATTTTCCATCAGATATCCATTTAACATATTAAAGTCAGTTTGTAAATTCCTTATCATATCTTCATAGTTATAATTTATTGAAATCATTATTGTATCATCAGCAAACATAAAAATAAGTGTTTTATTTACGCTGTCAGGGATGTCGTTAACATAAATTAAAAAAAGCAATGGCCCTAATACGGATCCTTGTGGAACTCCATATTTTATCTCTGTAAATTCACTATATTGATTACCAATTTTCACTTTAGCTTTCCTGTTTTCTAAATAACTTTTAATTAAATTAAGAATTTTTCCTCTTAGTCCAATATTTTCACATTTTCTAAGTAATATTTGTTGATCAATAAATAATAATAATAATAATAATAATAATAATAATAATTTATTAATAATAATAATATAATAATATATTTACATCATCATGGTTGCACGAGTCTAGATAGGCTGTATGTGCAGTTTTAACAAGTAAAATTGTTTCCAGCAATATATACAAATAATAATCATTTACAGTATTATATACAGTATTAAGAAGAAAAAAAAAGTTAAATGTTCAGTTAGACATGACATAAAACAGTTTACATGTACCACTTTTGTCAACTTTACAACTTTAAAAAATAACTTTTTTGTAATTACACTGTACAGTACACAATTTCAAATACGAAGTCTAAAATTCCAGTTAAACCATTAGTAATGCAAAATAATTCTGTAATAAAGTGTTAGTTTTTTTTTTTTTTAATGAACAATGTATCATAAAATTTATTAACGAATCATGGTTCATGGATCATGGCAATTATTTGTTAAATTCTTTTACATATTACGGTTAAACAACCATTCTTTGATTTCTTTTTTCATTTTACACAAATTATTTAAGTTTCTAATAATAATAATAATAATTTATTCTGTTTAGTATACAGAAGGAGCGAAGCAATAAATGCCGGTATGTGCACTGAAGGGAACATAGACAAAAAACAAGGATAAAAAACAAAAAAAGATAAATCCTAGTTACTTAAATTTATTTACATGTTTATTAATTTTATGTTAATCACATTGCCAAGAATAAGGGCTACCTTCCCAAAAATATCCACCTTTCTATGTATTTTCTCATTAAGTATGTACTAGTGATGTTTCTGTGGATAAGTGGAATGTCATTAAAAATCTTAGGAATAACAAAACTCATTCCTCTCTTGCCATAAGAGTTTCTCCATACTGGTGTTTGGAGCCAAGCATTATTAATCCTTTGTGGTCTTTTAACAGGTATTTTATTGCTATTGCTGTAGTAAAACTTTGTGATGACACTGTAGGCGAATAATTGTTTAAATGTAAATATTTGGTTTTCTTTAAAAATTTCTGCTGTTGTTTTGTCAGCTGCATTGTTAAAAAGTGCTTTTGCTGCTTTATTTAATGTTTTTTGAAGTCTGTTTAATAAGTTATCCGAGGTAGATCCTATGACAATACAAGCATACCTAACTTTTGAAAGAACCCAGGCTTCATAGAGTGCTTTTTTAAAAACTTTTCTATCAATATAACTTCTAATTTTGTAGAGTAGGGATAAAACTTGTCTAATTTTGAGAATCAAGTTTTCCACATGGTTGTAATATTTTCAGTTTTCGTCAATTTCGAGCCCTAGATAAGTAGTTTTGTCCACTTGTTTAATTTTGGTGCAGGAGAAGTTCATTTTATTGCAATCGTTTGCATGTAAATAAACAATTAGTTTATCTACACATATGTGAAGTTGTAAACTGCATAAAATAGGTCTTTTTCTGGGTTGGTATAAAGTTCATTTATTTTAAAATAATCATATATTTGATTAAAATCTCTTTGCAGATTACGTAGCATGGTATCTTGTTTATAATTGATTGAGATCATACAAATATGATTTGCATGCATTGTTTAAATTGTTTTGAAATCATTACTCACAATATCATTAATGTAGACCAAAAACAGTAAGGGGCCCAGTATGGAACCTTGTGGAACCCCATTATCCACATCTATCCACTGACTCAAGTTGCTCTCGATTTTAACACCGAAGGTTCTGTTTGTTAGATAGTTCATTAAGATGTTTAGGCATTTACCTCTAATGCTGTATTTGTAGAGTTGTTCAATCAAAATATCTTTATCTAAGGTATCAAACGCCTTTTTAATATCTATGAAAATTGCACCAACATGTTTTCCTACATTTAGTGCACGGTTTACCTTATCATTGATGTGTATCAGAGCATCATCAGTGCCCTTATGTTTTTGAAATCCGAATTGCTGCGTATGTAGGACCTTAAACCTGTCAAAGAAACCTAAAATTCTACTAGCAAAAAATTTTTCAACAATCTTGTTTAGAACAGGCAGCAGAGAAATTGGCCTATAGTTAGCGCAATCCTGCTTATTTCCCTTTTTAAAAAATGGGTCTTAACACCTGCTTTTTCATGTTTTTTGGCCAAATTTCACTTTTTATAATTGCCGAAATAAGTTTACTCATAAAAAATGCAGTTATTTTCGTTTTTTTGTAAAAAATGTTCCATCAAAAAGCCATCAAGACCACTAGACTTTTTTGCTTTAATATTGTTCATAATACACAGAATATCTGTTTCGGTTGGTTTTAAAATTTGAATCGAGTTGATAGGGGCATGTTTACTCATATTTTTAGTTTTATGCTTTGTGCTCTCAATTTTTCACTTGTGGAAGTGATCAACTTTTGTTAATATTTGTTTAATAATAATAATAATAATAGTAATTTATTGCACTAGAACAATACTCGAAGCTCAAGAGCTTGTATGAGCATGCAAATACAAAAACACACAAAAATGTACAAATACATAAATAACAAATAAATAGCTAATATACACGTACATAGTTATTTACATATTTTCATTTATAACATGTTACATTTATTATGTTTCTAGTTTCCTTCTTATTTCTTATGTTAATTTATTAATTTTTTTTATTACGGTTCATTAACGAACATATTTTTAAACTCCAATTTAAGTTTCCGTTTATTATCAAAATTTATCATCTCATTTGTTAGTTTGTTAAAAATCATAGGGATATAATATTTTTTTTATTTCGTTGCCCATATTTATTTTCCCATCTAGGCATTTCAAATCTTACAGAATTTTTCCTGAGCCTACTTTGTTTTTCAATATTGCAATTTTTATATTTATTTATGTAATAATTATTTGTTATTATATGATCTCTTAACTGAATAATTTTTAATATTTCATTTTGCTTAAAAATTTCTGCTGTAGATAAAACATTGTCTCCAATCCAAACAAAATTTTAACAATTTTGTTTTGCAAACTTTGTATCCTCTTAATTATGAAGTCAGATGCAAAACCATACGTTTCAATGCCATATCTTATGTTACTTTCTATTCATGCCATGTAGAGTATTTTTTTTATTTTTATTATTTAAAATTTGTTTGACCTGATGTATCTTTGCTATTAAAGCCCTTAATTTGCGCTGCAATAGTATTTGAAATCCCAATTTGTGTCTATGGTTAAACCCAGATATTTCACTTGTTGCTCTGTACTCAACTTGCTACATGTATTTAGGCAACTTACATTCCTTTCATTATCTAACATATAATTACAGTTTGTTCTTACTTGTTTTATTACTTGTTTCATTTTCGATTTTAACAATAGCATGCCTATGTGTCATATAACTCCTAATAATATTGTACATTTTCCCTCTTAAGCCAATTTGTTCACCTTTTTTTAATAGTATTGTTTTATCAAAAGAATCAAAAACCTTTTGCAAATCTATAAGTATTGTTCCTACATATTTACCGTTGTTTAGTGCTGTTGTCGTTATTTCATTTACCTGCACTAATAGATTTGATGGACCTTTATTTCCCATGTACCCGCATTGTATTTCTGTAAGTAAGTAGTTTAAAGTTGTTCAAAAATGCCCTGATGTTATTTGAAAAATATATTTCTACAATTTTATTAATTATGGATAAAGTGAAATTGGCCGATAATTATTCATATCTGTTTCAGGCCCCCTTTTGTGTAGTGGCCATATTATTTGTAATTACAATTGCTCTGGCCATCTTTCCTCTTCTATAATTTTGGTTATTAGTATACTCAATGCCTAGGAAGTATTTAAAACAAACCTAAACTTTGTTTTAAATGCCTTGTTAAAATCTCATCAAATCCTGTTGAATTTGTGTTTTTCAAATTCATAATGATTAATTCCATCTCTTTCTCAGTTGGTTCTTCTATAAACTGAACAAAAAACGGCTTCGCCGTTTAGAAAAAAAGCATTAGAGCTCGTCTCCCCATACTCACAGCTGTGAAGGTACACGAATAAAAACGGATTAGAAATTACTCGAACGCAACGAACTATAATTTGAACTCCAATTAGTAATAGTAATAGTAATAGTAATAATAGTTTCCTGTTCATCTCTAGGAACCAGGGTGGATGGGAAGGGCAACATTCATTGCCACTGATACCCAACCACATTTTAAACAAAGTTGTGGAACAGCTGATCATTGACACATTAAAATAGTAACAACAAAGACAGATGGAAAAAAACCAAAACGATTGAACTGGACGGGATAAAAAGGGTTGCAGATTAAAATCATTAAGTTTACGCTTGAAAGTCTGCACCGAGCTAGCCGAGACAATGTCTTCCGTCAGTGCATTCCAAACAGGTGCAACCCGGACCGAGAAAAAAAACTTCCTACAATCAAGACGGAAAGGTGGTAGCTTCAGTTTAAGAGAGTGGCCACGGGTTTTTGTGTTCCCAACCAATTCAAAAAAAGGTAGACAAGCCGCTGGCACATCATTCAAAATAAGGTACACCAGGGCAAGATCAGCCCTTAAACGGCGCAACTCAAGAGTTTCCAGACCCAACATCGAATTCCAGGGAACAAGGAATGGTTTTATTCATTGGTTATGTCAGACGTCTGTTTGTATACGTGTTTTAAATTTTCGTTGTTTGTTTTGTAATCATAATAATAATTAAAAAAAAAAAAAGGAAAAACGAGGAAGGAAAAAGGCATGGGGAAAAAAGCCAAATGAAAACAGGTGTTTTGTAGTTTTTTTAGGGGTCATTATTGTTGTTATGTTAGGTACGTTATGTTAGTTGCCTATGAAACGAATTTTTTTCTGTGGCCTTTGACTTTTTTTCCCCTTCGGCAGGAGTTTTTTTCCTTCGACTTTTTATTTTTGTGTCGAACAGATGCAAGAACTGACATTTAAAAAAAAACCCAAGAGCAGCACCGACGCAGTGCATTGTTACCGTTACCATGTAAAAATTAGCGTAAAGCCTTACATGGTTGATTTCACATCAAAAGTATCACATCAAAACACGCACAATACTTTTGAGCGAACACGAATGGGGTAGGGGCGGGAAGAGGTAGTAACAGCACTAACATAAGGAATGAATGAATCCCGAGATGACAAGGAATTAGTTGGTTCGTGATTGATTTATTTGGCAAATAAGGTTTGAAAAAAGTTTCCTGGTACCATTTCTCCTAAAAGTAGTACGTTTTGTACTTCCGGGAGTTTTTTAGTACATTTTGTACTTCCGGGAGTGACTTCATGAGATTGGCGCTTGTAGGCCGTCGCCCATAGGTAAGGCTGTGTGACGCGCCTGGGCCACATGCGAAAAGTCAAATCACGAAAGTTGAAGTTGTCATTGGCACTTTTTTTTTGGACCTAGGCAACCTCTCTTAGCAAAAGGAATGGCTGCCGCTCTTGGGCCACACGCAAAAACAGTGAAATTGAATTTGCCTTTTGATTTTGGCTTTAAATTTGCGCTTCGATTTTAAATGTTCATTTTGTATTTGATTTTGCATTTTGATTTTAAATTTCTATTTGCATTATGAATTTGAATTTGGATTTTGAATTTAAGATTGCATTTTGATTTTGAATTTGAATTTTGAATTTGAATTTTGAATTGAATTTTGAATTTGAATTTGAATTTTGAATTTGAATTTTGAATTTGAATTCGTAATTGCATTTTGATTTTGGATTTGTGTTTTAATTGTGAATTCAAGTTCACGTTTTGATATTAAATTTGAATTTGTTTTGATTTTGAATTTAAATCTGCGTTTAGATATTGAATTCACATTTTGGTTTTGAATTTGATTTTTGACTTTGAATTTTGAATTTGCGTTTTTATTTTGAATTTGAATTCGTAATTGTGTTTTGATTTTGAATTTGTGTTTTGATTTTGAATTTGTGTTTTAATTTTTGAAGTTAAATTAACGTTTTGATTTTGACTTTGAATTTGTGATTTTATTTTGAATTGAATCTGCGTTTTGATTTTGAAATTGCGTAACTTTTCGAAAATTCATATAATAATTCTTCTTAATTTTCAGTAAACTCTGGGTGAAGTATTAATAACTCCTCTTAATTTCTCGTAATTCCAAGACAATTCGTAGTAATTCTTCTAAATTTTTATAAAATCTAGGTAATTCCTGGTCATTTCATGGTAATTCCTATTAAGTTCTCTATTATTTCAGATTAATAGCGACCTGATTAAATTCACCATTTTAATTCGGATCACAAAAGCGTATTTTTCAAAATGGCCAATCATTTCAAGATTACGCTCTCATTACAGATCAGTAACGACCTTGGTACCATTTTAATTCGTTGCAACTACTTCCTCTACCTTATAAATTTTATGGAAATTTTATTGTTTTAATAAACACAATTTCAAAATAACCCCCCACTTTCATGATGAGGCCCATTACCAGCTCAATAACGACCACGATACATTCACCGTGTTAATTCAATGCACCTAAGTCGTCTATACATAGTCCTAAATTTGAAGGAATTAATAATAATAGGTTTATTCAGCAATCGGCCCGAAGTTCTGCGAGAACTTGTGTGTGCCGGATTACAACATAAAATATGCAAGGACATTGTGCGAGGAAAAAAAAAAAAAAACCAGAAATATGGTGTTTAAGAAGTGAGATATTTTGAAAGCAAGGCAGGAACACATGGTTAGACATTACACTTGCAACTGATAACACCACTAAAAATCAGCACAAAGCTAACAATGCTAACAATATCAAAAACATTAACAAAATCAGGGTCATATCA
>JAHWFP010057397.1:3703-15931 GCA_023313725.1 Lithobius niger
CCCCCCCTTCTCTTGCGATCTCCCACCAATGCTCCTTGTCCAACTTCCGGCTAATCATCATTTCCGGATCTCACTTCATTCCCAAGATGGCAGGCTGACGTGAAGTGCTTTTGAGTTAGCTGTGTGTTTTTATTTTAATTTTTAATTTTTACCTCTTTGAATAATGAAGCCAAATTACGACAGCTTCGAAATATAAGGTACTGTTCACCCGTTTGATGCGTGGAGCTTTCTTGTGTTTTCTTGTTTAGCTAACTCCCGCCATAACCAACCAAGCAGCGAACCATCTTCGAGTGAACGATAGTATTAGCGATCGTTGCGCGTCTTATGTCGACGGAATCGGGAGAGAAATGTGCCAGACTAAAGGCAAACTGAGAAGCTGTGTTCCACGATCACTATAGTAGTGAGGAACGTAGCTACTATCTCAGTTGGTCTTGGCAAAAGTGGAACGCTCATTGGGAACGCTCGATCGCTTGTAAGTTTAAAGAAGGATAGCCTACTGAAAACTGGCCGAAATTGAATTCCGAGAATAAATTAAAGACGGATAAAGAAATGGCTCGATTTCTTCTTGACTGTTGACTTGCTTACTATTGAAACATAGGGGTATATTATTAGCGTTGTAGAGTGCTCCTCCGTTGCACCTATGTAATGAAAGGTGGCGGGAGGAGGAAGCACGACTTCTTACTTCAAATATTATTGCTTACTTAAACCCACAAAACTGCGTTCATTGTTTGTGAAAAAATTCTTCCACCGACCATTTTATTTTCAGTGTTACAGAAAGAAAACTTTTTATTAGGCCAATTTTTTTTTATAATTGAACGATAGGCCGTAGTCATTTTTAAGGGTGACTCCCGTCTCCTCCCCCCCCCCCCCAAAAAAAGAATACCCCACTGCGGTAAATTTTTTGACTTACCTTTTTCTATATTTTCAAAAGTTTCAATTTTTCAGTTTTTGAATCCACTTTTTTTTGACGGAGAACTCTTCGGTCTGCGTGGAAGGCCCGGGGTGGGGGGGGGGGGGGGAGATAAGGCACAAGATGAACTTCATATTTACACTGACAGTATAGGTGTTTTTTTAATAGAGAGAAATTGGCATTTGTTTACTTTGGTGAGTACCAATACTTGAAAGATAGACCCTATGATGATGACACCGACAGTATTTTTTAATGCAAACAAAATAGCATCATCAACTCCTAAAAAATTTGCTTCAAACCCGCCCCTCTCCCCACGATATATTTTTTTTATTAGCCACCCCAATTTCCAAAATTACAGTTATGCTTGAATTTTTTGGGCGGCGAGGAGGAAGCTTGGATGACTTCCTCGGTTGTGGCGAGGGGTGGGGTGGGGGGGATTTGGAAGTGGAGAAGGATAATGGCACAAATGAACTACGTGATTCATTTTTTTTAACGCAAACGCATACTACGTCCTTTCCCCCCCCCCCCCCCCCCAAAAAAAATAAAAGATACCTACCGATAGACCCCTGGCTTTTATTTTATTGTGGCTGCAACCAAAGTGTTATCCCTTCGGTTATTTTTTCAAGTACTTGAACGAGACGCCTTGGTAGTTTCCAGAAATGCTTCTTCTCTTTCCCTCCCCCAAAATATATCCCCCCTCTCCCCTACGATACATTTCTTTACTAGCCCCTTCCCCAATTTCCAAACGTTTCAATATTACATTTATTATACACCAACATTTTTTGCGGGAAGGAGACAGAAGTTCTTCGTGTTTTTTTTTTTTTTTTGGGGGGGGGGGGGGTTATGGGACCATATGCACGCCATGAGGACATCGACGGTAGTTTTTTTTAATAGTTAAACGATAGGCCCTAGTCGTTTCGAGGGGTACGTTCCGTCTTCATCCCCCCCCCCCCCCCCCCAAAAAAAAAACGCCTACCCACAAAGTATATTTTTTACCCACCCTCTACCCAATCCCAAAAGTTTCATTTTTACAATTGTTATAACCCAACTTAATGTTTAGCGTGGAATGAAGAAAGAACTTCTTCCAATTGAGTGGGGGGTTGGGCGGGGAAGGATAACGGCACTCATGAACTTTGTGATACACTGACATTATATATTCTTAATGCAAACGAGTAGCAACTCTTATTTACATGTAGATAAAATAAAGTAATAAATAAAATGCATTACCGACCTACCAGTTTTATTTCAATGTTACGGCAACCAAACTTATTTCCCTCAGGCCTAATGGGTTTGATACTTGAATCAGGAGCGTATGAAATTCCATACGCTTCTGCTTGAACATTAGTCGATATGGCTGTGACGACCCTACCCCCCCCCCCCCTCTCACACACACACACACACACACAGACACACAAACCCTTTCCCCGTTGCATATTTATTTTATACGCCCGCTCCCACTCATTTCCAAAAGTTTCAATTTTTGTTGTTATACCAAATATGTTTTGTCGGGGAGTATAGCAGGATTTCTTTGGTTGGGGAGGTGAGAGGGAAGGGGGCATGGAACGGATACAATTAGGTAATTACACAACACGAATTTCATGGTGACAGTGACAGTATTTTTTTTTACGCAAACGAATTTGAAGTGGCTCCTCAAAAAAAAAAAAAAAAATTCTACCAACCTACCTAGCATGTTATTAGTAACTTTACACAAAAATATACTGGAAGTATCTCAACAGAAATACGAGAGAAAAACACCATAGAAACTGTAATTCTTTTTTTGCAATTTTTGCGTTGCAACAGTCGCAGAATCGTGGGGGATTTTTACCGTGTTGGTTGTTTACGTTTTCACTATCAATGCGCGAGCCAAAGCAATCTGGGATTGACGCTGCGTTAGCTGCGAGTCGCAGCTACTATCTCACTTGGCCTTGGCGCGAGCACGCTGATTCACGCTTGACGTCACGCGTCTTCCAGCCGGCAGATATTACGACACAGTATCAATCCGCAGGTTCGGCTCGCGGGTCTATATTCCTACGCGATTTCGCGTGTGTGAAGCGGCGGTACTGTCCCTTTAAGATGTTACTCGAGCAAAAAAAAGAACAAAAAAGCAAGCGATAAGTTATACGGCCATAAGCCATCTAACTTAGGCGGCGAAAAAATAACATTGTTCTCATAAGTGCCCGCGTCAATAATTACAGGCCTCGTCACCATCTTTTTATTGTTAAATGACTAAATAAAAAAATTCCGTACGCATCGAATTACGAAAAATGTCCTTTTTTTTTTAAATGTACTTTGATATTAAACGTGCCAGTCTGTAGCTAACAACATCCTGGTGTAAACATCAACAATAGTAAAAAAAAAAAAATACCGTTCATGTTGTTGGCGTGGTACGTTACTTGGGCCGCAAACATCAAGGTCCCATTGTTCGAGAGGCCTTGAAGCCTTTGTGAAAGTATTTCTCGGATGCGGTTTCTTTCTGGTCTTAGTCAATGCACATGCATTACAAAAATTCTGTACCTTCCCAGTTAATTTGGGCCCCATTACCCGACCAGAGTTAAACAGACGGCGAATGCGGTCATGAGAAACGTGTCCATAACGCCGATGCATCATATTAACGTCGCATACTGTGGCGTTAACCTCCATGGCAAACAACTTGCATTATCACCAACAAGCTCACCATAGGATTCAAACAGGTTATTTCTTGGCAAAAATACATATACACATTTGACAGGTTGTGCAGTTTTAACAAAAACCTTTACCTTTTTATCACACACTGTGTAACCCTCATTGCGGACTGCACCAGCGACACGAAATTATACCTTGCCGACGGTACATAAGTTACATCATGCAAAACCAACGATGAAGAAAAGCACCGCCCAAACCTATTTTTTTGATCTTATAGATACTGACCCAATTTTATATCCTATTATATCTGCGCCACATATCGCAAGACATAAATGTACCTATTGGCAAGTATCTAGATTAACAATACTAGGTTTGACATTCAGTACATTACTATTTGCGCCCGTGTCTAAACGGAAGAGCGTGTTATTGGGGACTGAAATCGGCTCTACCTCGTCAGTAAAACTACAAGCATGTTTACTTCTTTCATTTGAAGTGCCTTCAGACCTCTGATCACTAGTATTACCTCCACTTGACGCATATGCTGAACATAATCTTTGCTCATTTTGTCTTGGCATTGTTGGGATGATTGGTCGCTTCTTGGTGCTAGAAGACAACGAGTCGTCGAGTGGTCGGCCTATGGATGACGTCTGTGACGGTGGCAGGGTTTGTGATCAACTTGTTGCAGAGTTAGCAGACAGTGGGCATTCTACAAAAGTGGACCCACGGTTGGGTGTGGAGAATGGTATTCAGGCCAGTGGTGGTGCCCTGATTGGTGTTCAAGAATGTGAATGTGGGGGTGAAGCTGGGGAAAACTTGGGTGCAGTTTTGGGTTTTACCCCAAATGTGGAGGAATGCCATCCAAGTGCCAGTGCGAATGCAACTGTTGACGAATGTCATAACGCGAGTAGTGCTGCAGGTGTTACTGCAAATCTAAGTCGCACAGTTGGTGCAGAGTACAAAGTGCCTGGTTTTGGGGAGAGTGTTTCGGGCGCTGTTTTGTATGCATCCCACACTGTGGACGACAGCTGTGCTAATGGGAGTGTAATTTCTAGTGTGAGTGTGGATTTAAATGCAAGTGTTGGCGCAAGTGTTAGTTGGGCATCTGCAGTTGAATGTGAGGTGCTAAAACATACGCTCGATACGTCGGGCAGTGGTATTTTGGCTAGTGGTTCGTGTGGGGTGCCATGCAGTGATGGAGAGTTGTGCGATAGCATGGAAGTGGTTACTAGTGTTAGTTCTGGTGGCACAGAAGGTGACAAAGAGCTTCTGGAGGTTCCGGTGTCGCCGTAGTGTTGTAGAGTCTGACTTGTTGTTTTCACCCTGTGTGTATGGAATGCGAGGGGGGTGACAAACAAGTGGGAGGATGTGGAGACGTTAAGCTCAAAGGTTGATGTTTTGGGTCTGGTAGAATCAAAGCTCGCGCCGGGGGTCGTTCCGTATTTGAATGGGTTTGTTGGTGTTGCAGGTGTTGGTCGTTCGGGAATTAGGGTGTATTCCCGTGACCAGGTCCCAATTTGCGCCCATCCACCCCTTCCCTACTGTCGTGGGGTTGATGCATGTGTTGTTCGGATTTGGATTGGGGGGGAGTGGGTTACGGTGGGCGTTGTGCATGTGACGGAGACTGTGGTTAGGGATGAATGGGAAGGATGGGTGTCGTCTTTAATTGCCCCAGTTGTTGTAGGGGGGGATTTCAATGCACACCCCTGGTTGTGGGGAAGCGCTAATTGTAGTACTAGGGGTCGCACCTTGGCTGGTAGTTTGGATCGGCTGGGCTTGACTGTGATTCAGGATGGGTCGCCGACCTTCATCCGAAGGTATAGGGGAACAATTCAGGAGTCGGTGCTTGACTTATTTTTCTGCACTAGTAGTCTGGCCACAAAGGTTGGGTTTGAGGTTTCAACTGATTTGCGGGGGGCGATCACTTCCCTGTTGCGCTTTCTTGGGGTACAGGGGGAAGGAGGGTTCTTGACAGCCACACTCGGGCAGCCTGTCCTGTGATTGACTCTGGTGATTTTGGGCCCTGGGTGAGGAAGTGGGTTAGAGGGAGGGGTAGAAGGGGAGGAGGGGGTTTGGGTAGGGTGTCTGGCAGACGAAATGCTGTCTGGTGGACTCATGCCTGCGTCCTGGCGGTTAGGGACAGGCGTCGGGCGTGGCAAAGGTTTCAGCGGTGTCACAGTGATGTCAGTTGGTTTGAATTTGTGGGTATCGCACAGGAAACGAGGTTCATCCTCCGAAAGGAGAAAGCTCGGTTTGGGGCCAGGCTCTGTGCTAGGGTTTCTGAGGGCCTGCCAATTTCTAAGGTCTGGGCAATGGTGAGACCACAGGATGCCCGTCCAGCTTTGGCCTGGGTGTTTGGTGGGGGTGATCTCCTGCGCGGTCCTAGAATGGCCGAGGCCTTTAATGAGAACTTCGCCACTGTGTTTGACTCCCCCAAGGGGCTTCCCCCACCGGGTGGATGTGCCGTGGGCAGGATGGATGGTACGGACTCTGCACTTACTAGAGTGGAGCTCTCTGCTGCACTAGCAGCTTGCCGGGTCGGCAGGGCAACGGGCATAGACGGGATCTCGTATGAGGATCTCCGGGCACTGGGGGATGAGGGCAGCAGTGAGTTGCTTGGGTACTTCCAGAGCCGGTTCGATGGGGGTCCACTCCCACGGTCATGGTTGTTTTCGATCCTGACCCCGGTGCTGGGCAGGGGTAAGGTCCGGTCGGCTGTTACCAGCTATCGTCCGATCGCCCTTCTGTCCTGCGTTCGTAAAGTGTATGAGAGGATGCTGGTGAACAGGTTAGTGTGGGAGGTGGAGGGTTCTGGGCGCTTGTACAATGCCCAGTTTGGTTTTCGCAAGCATCGGGGTGCGCAGGATGCTATGTTGTTCCTGGAGTCTGGGATACGCGAAGCATGGCTGAATGATTGCTTTGCCGTGGTCGTGTTTCTAGACATCAGGGCAGCATATGATATGGTGGATGTGCTGTGGGTGGGGCATGAGCTTTCTGTGTTGGGGGTCAGTGGCAAGTTGTCGGCAGCGGTCCTCGCGCTGCTTGGGCAACGGGCTTTTGCTACAAGGGTAGGGTCCTGTTGGTCGGGGGTGAGACACACTGATCGGGGCCTGCCGCAGGGCAGCTGCCTCAGCCCTGTCCTCTTTGCCATTGTTATTAACTCTGTCCTCGTGGAGCTGAGTCAGGATATTAACGTGGTGGCGTACGCCGATGACGTAGCGGTCTGGTTGACTGGCAAGGATCTGCCAATGGTTCTAGCAGCCCTGGAGGCTGCCATTGATCGGGGTTCTAAGTCTCTTGCTGCCAGGGGGTTGCAATTGGCTGGAGCCAAGACCGAACTTATGGTTTTCAGGCGGGGGCAGGCTGTTGAGGCAGCTCTTCGGGTAAATGGGGCTCTGGTCCGGTCCTCCGAGAAGGTCCGGTACCTGGGTTTTTGGCTGGATCCACGCCTGACGTGGGTGCATGACGTGGCTGCTGTTCGTAGGAATGTGGCGACTAGGCTGAGTGTGCTCAAGTCACTTGCTGGCAACAGGTCTGTTGCGAAGCGCAGCACGCTTGTTAACCTCTATAGGGTTTATTTACGGTCTTGTGTAGATTTTCATGCTCCACTACTGGTGTCATCGCGACAGGCCATGGAAGGGTTGCAGGTGGCGTTGAACGATGGTCTCCGTGTGGTCACTGGCTGCCTGCCTTCGACGCCGGTTTATGCTCTCCATATTGAGGCGGGAGAGACACCAATTTTGTTTCGTGCTAAGGAATTGCTGGTGCGACTTTGTCAGCGTGCCATTGCAAGGGGCCGGTTGGACCCCCTTGGCCGTATCATTGTAGACTATGGGCTGTTGGCACAGGGGGCCAGGGAGTTGCTCGGTGCCCCAGGGATGGGTGCTTCCCTTGTGAGGCAAGTGGGCTTAGGTGCCCTTCCCTCGCCGATGTTTGTTCATCCTCCGGCTCCGTGGGTGTGGTGTGGCACTGCGGCGTTGGCTGTGTTGGACCCAAGGGTCCCAGCTCGCCTGCCGGACTCATGTGCCCAAGTTTTCTGTGATGCGTCTTATCTGCCTCCAGGGAGCGGGGGTGTGGGTGTGTGTATCCCTGAGCTTCGGCTGGAGTACGGGTTTACGCTGCGCGTTCTCCCATCGGCCTTTGTGGGGGAATTAGTAGCGATTTCGGTGGCCATTGATATTGGGGCGGACCAGCATTTTCCGGAGTTTTGTGTGTGGACGGACTCGCTTGCGGGACTAGGGTTCTTGGCGAGTTGTTTCCGCTCGGTGCAGTGCTCACACCCGATTGCGCTGGAGGTAGGATGGAAAGTGTTTACTTTATGGCTCAGGGGTGTGCGTGTGTCTATTGGTTGGGTGAAGGGTCACGCAGGGGTGTTTGGCAACGAGTTGGCTGACAGTTTGGCCCGCCAGGGATCCTGTGGAGAGTCTAACGAGCTGTCGTATGTTGTGGGCCCTCGGGATTTGCGTCTGGCGGTTGCTAGGGTTATTCGAGACGAGTGGGAAGCTGCCTGGGCTGTCAGCACGACGGGGAGACAGCTCTTCTCTGTTCATCCCTCTACGTCTGCGCTGCGTTGCTTGAACGCTCTCTCACGTCGAGATGCGGGTATGGTGTCACGCCTTCGTACTGGGCATGCTCTTCTCCGGGCTCACCTCGCCCACCTTGGTTGGGTCCGGACACCTATGTGTGAGTGTGGTGGTGGACCGGAAACTGTCCGGCACTTTCTTTTAGACTGTCCGCGCTGGGCTTTCCAGCGTCGTTTTGTGGTCGACGGGGAAGGGGACCCTTTGCAAGGAGTTCTGGGGGTTGCACCGCATGGCCCCACAGGTAGGGGGTCCCTGGGCCGGGTATTAGGGTTCTGCCGGGCTACGGGACGGTTTGTGTTGTAATAGAATTACTCACGCTTGGGTCCGTCCCCCCCCTCGTGTTCTCAGGGGTACCTAGAGTTAGCCGGCTTCTTGGGTTTCACGGAG
Organism: Lithobius niger; assembly: GCA_023313725.1. NCBI lineage: Eukaryota > Metazoa > Arthropoda > Chilopoda > Lithobiomorpha > Lithobiidae > Lithobius > Lithobius niger. The sequence continues at coordinate 12,203 of JAHWFP010057397.1, forward strand.
TCAGCCGGTCTGTTTGTTTGTATTAGTCTGTAAGTAGTTTTTAGTTTATTTGTAAGTTTGTGAGCGAATGGCTTGGAGGCCTTATCGGCTCAATAAAATATCAATCAATCAACCATGAACAATTCCTATAATGAACGACTGTAGTGTTTTAAGGTACGGTAAACATAAATAGAGACCTCAGCCAAAACTTCGGTAGGCATCTTACCCCTTCAAGCTCTTTTGACAAAGTATCCTTCCTGGTCTGACAAATAACAATAGAGTGACTCAGTTATAGATATTAATTGGGGAGCGTCATATATGATGGCGCTGTAGAGATTTATACATACAATTAGGGAGTGATGCACCACGGGAGTGATTCATAAGCAAGCAGCTAGAGAGAGGCTAGATGCAGAATGTACCGTGTCTGTACAATACTCGCCCATTTTTCCTCTCTGTGGTTTGGATGCGTCCGACGAATATCGTAATAAAGAAGACGTTTGCTGGTAATTAAGTTTATGTGGTCCATTAGGGATTTAGTACAAATTTAGGCTAAGTTAGTTTTGGTCTTTGTCTCTCATTTCCCCAGTCCAAGGCTCGATGAGAAACCAGGGTAATGGTTAGCAGGCGATGAAGTCGTTTTTAAAGCCAAGTCTGTCTGCTCCTATCTATAGCAAGCACCATGACTTGCGACAGTTACACAAGACAAGAAGTGAAGCCCTTGACGGCTTAGAATAAGGCAGAGTTGGCTCGGGTGACCGGGTAGTCTGGTAGTTCGAGTTAAGTTTTCAGATGGGGTCACTATATATAGGTCTAAGCACCTGACATGGAATTTCGGGTCAGACTGGCGACCTGGAGATTCAAACTGACGACCCGGTCACCCCTGTTACCAAACAAAAGCCACATTTTGCGTAAAAGACGTGTGTTTGCTTGCAAGTATTGAAATTTATTACCAGACATCAGTCTTAGAAAGAATTACGACTTTTGATGATAGTTTTTTTTACGAGTCCACACTGGATGAAATTGTCAAAGGATAAAGGGTAAATAAAGTAACTAAAAGGTAAATAAAAGCTAAATAACGGGTAACTAAAGGTTAATGTAGAGTAAATACTGCATAAATATATAAATAACTCAAAATAAGAGAATAAATAAAGGCAAAGGATAAAAAAAACCACAAGGATTGAAAAACCTTCAAGTATCAATAAATGAAGGTAGAATGTACAAACCAATATGTAAATGAAAGAGTAAATAAACGGTAAATAGAAGTAAAAAATAATAAATAATGGTTAATAAGGATAAAATGGGGTACCTGAAGAGTAAATAAATAAAAAGTGGGAAAACAAACAAAAAGTTGTTCAACGGGAAATCGGGCACCAAGGTATCCCACGCAACTTCAAAAACTTAACAAAGCCGTTAGTTCTGTTAGTGCTCTGTTAGTTCAAACTGTTAGCGTTGTAGATTTTTTAAATACCAACAGAAACTGGCCGCATATTGGGGCATGTAGTCAGGCTGGGCTGGTTACTTGAGCCATCAGTTCATAAAAAAGTTATTTAATCCCACTGTGCGTGAATCGACAACAACACGGTATAGAAGATGGTAGATGAACCTGAAAAAGTTTCTTCTTCTAGTGTAGATTCGTAATCACGTTACCAAAATTGTATGAACTTTATTTACATTTTCCTAGTGAACATTGAAAGTGTAGATGAAGGCGAGCGTGATGTAACTATGTAAGAAAAACATTTACTAAGAGTTCAACAATTTTTTTAATAATAAAAAAAAAGGCTTAACTTAAATAAAAAAGAACTTCTAAGCCTGGCCGTAGCGTGAAGCCAGAAACCTCGCCTCGGTAGCACAGTTGGTAGCTCACCTGGCTAATAAAACAGAACATCCTGAGTTCAAGTCTTAAGACAGGTCAGATGTAATTTTTCTTAGTTTTGTTAATTGTGTCTTTAATTAAGTCTTTTGACTTATTTTGTAAGATCGAGTGGTGTTTTACAGAATGGCGGGAAGAACCCACAAATCTGTGAATTTTTTAAAAGAACATTTGCCTTAAGCCACCTAAAAAAAAAATTGGTTTCTCGGGCCGTTTACTTAAGAAATCTATGCTGGCTGGCGGAATTTATTTTTTATTTTTATTTAATTTTTATTTATTTTTTTTTTTTTTCTCCTCTGCCCTATTTTAAAGAATTAATTTGTATTTTGGGTAAAATAAAGCTCACTATAGCCTCATAATTCTGCTGACCACGTATCCATAAATTTATTCAACGACAAGAATGGTAATATAAGATATTCAAGACTCATTATACGACAATTCCTGGTCCTAACTGCTGCTTTCGATGCATCGTTTCTATTTACTTGTATATCTCATTTCCCCCCCCCCCCCCCCAGAAAGAATCGATGGCGGGGGGGCTGTCCGGATCTTACATTTTGTTATTTGCAACGGCCTTGCAAGGTTCTAAACGGGACAGAAAGCCAATTGGCTCGAAAAGTGTTAAATAAATACGGATGCTAACCTATTTACGTTGCCTTTTGGACTTAAATGTCAGAATGCCTGAGCGGGGAATCGAACCCACGACCTTTAAACCAAAGCCGCTCAGCCATACTGACACGGCCAAAAGTGAACGTCCATAGGAAGCATTTAACACGCATACGTATACATGTAATCATACACTTTCAATCCGCAAAGTTACAAGGAATTTTTAAAAGGGTTGATTTCCAACGGAAAACGGCAGACGAATCAGCAAATCAGTTGGTGTGTCCAGGGAGATGTGATTCTGGTTCGAGGGTAGGCATCGGTCGAAGTTTCAGTTTTACTTTATTGGCTGGGATTTAAAAGCCACAGATAAACACGTAACACGTCAAATCAAGAGTTTGTTATTCTTCGTTCTTAGTTTATATACTCCTGATTTTATACATTACGCAAATTATTGCAATTTTTGTTATTAAAGTTTTGCTTCATCCCCTAACAAAAATATGTATCGACCTGTAAAATGCAAAGAGTGACAAATGCTTTTATGTCCAATCCTTTATTTCTGTCTATTACAATTCGAAAAATATATTCTATTTTTTTTTACAGAAAAAGAACCTCGTTTCGTTGAACTGCTGGATTGCCTGCAACTGGCCAACAAGTGGCTTGACTACTGTGCTCCCCCCACCAGCCACTTGAAAAAATACTACAATGCTCTGAGGGCGCTAAAAGAAAACTTTCAAAGAAGCAAAGATTTCTTCCTTAGCTGATATTTTTCGGCCCCTCACAAACATAATTCGTGGGTGCACCATAATTTTTTTTCATTGCTGTTTTTTTTTTTTTTTAGTGTAGCCTCCTGAATTGCTGGTCAACGCTCCCATGATGTCCTCTTTGCCCCTCTGCGGCCAACTGAAAATGAAAATACACATTTTCTTAGAAAAAAAGACCTTTTCCACGATTGTTATTTCATTTTTTCCCCTAAGAAACTTATTATAAAAATGCAAACAATTTTTTTTTACATATTAAGCTTCTTATTTTGCCAGTTTTTAAGTTATAAATTTGGTTGTTGATTAGGCAATTGGTAAATGTCTTAACAGTTTCTTGTACTTCGCGTTGCATTTCCATGTATTAAATTCATTAAAAGATCGGTTTTCAACGTTTTACAAAGCCAAAAAAAAATTATAATAATAAAACTACAACTGCCGTGTTTATTTACGTATATTTTTTGACGAAGAATAGCAAAGTGGGAGAGCTAAACCAAAATTAGACTGAACCAAAAGACTGGG
>JAHWFP010057399.1:0-12618 GCA_023313725.1 Lithobius niger
GGCTTACATGTCTTTTTCTAATATCTGTTCCTTTAGGGCTTTAAGTTTTTTAAGGCTTACATCCGTATTTTATACGCTTAAGCGGTTTTTAATACTAATAATATGTATATATGAGCATGGCGACTATTAGACACGTTGTGTCTTTACAGCATAGGTAGTGTGGATGTTTTCAGGCATGTGAGGATAAATAATTATGCGACAGAAAAGGCTGAAACTTGTTTAATCGGGAGACTTTGGTCGCCTGACAACATAAAAGTCACTCTTACGGACACAGCTTACCGTTTTCTTGTTGAAAAAACGATGTGAATAACGTTGATATTTGCCTTATCTAGACACACACTAGTGTGTCGCGCCAAATTAGGCGACAATCATCACAACAAATATAAACATCAATTCAATGTCGAGGTTGTAAACTATTGTAACGCGGCGCCACAGCGTCAGTGTCATGTCTTGAAGCATAGTTGGGCACATTTAGGTACGTGAGAAAAAATAATAATGCGGTACAAAAGCTTAAATTGTGTTGAAATCAAGAGCAGTGACCCACCTGACAAAAATTAACTCGTGTAGGAATGCGAGCTAAGCTGCTTTCAATGAAAACTCTGACCCTCAATAACGTTGTAAATGTGTAACTAGCTACTAGCTAATTGTAGTCCGCTCGTCCCCATGTTAATTTCCATAAGGTGATTATTCATCGATACCGCGATAACGGGAAGGCTTCCAGCTATGAAATTGGACGAATGGCTGCAGTACGATACGAACTGCGTACCTTTTATGGTTTGGAGCCTAGGGGTGTAACGAGGATAGCGTGGAATGGCGCGTAAGTACGAAAATATTGTTATAACCATTGTTAGTATTGTCAACATCGTCTGTCTTTGGACGCCAAAGTTCAGACAGTGACAACGTGTATACTGACGTGCGTGCCTAGACACACACTAGTGTAGCACGATATATCTGAACAACGTTGCGAAAGAAATTGTATTCACGTTCAATTCACGAAAAATAAACCAACTGTAAAAACAAAGCACAATAAAAAGCCAAAAACTGGTGAAAATGCCACCAAGGTGAGAGTGGTTCGGCCCTTCAAAGGAGTGATATCAACACTCCAAAACTAACGAAATAAAGCAAATTACAACAAAATTAAAACCAAACTAAGAACATACAAAGAGGTGACTAAGTTGAGACACCTCCAGGCAAAAAGTAGTAGCAAATTGTTAAAAACCAATTTCTTGTTGACGTGCCACTTTATTACACATCTGCACGGTAGTGGATTTGAGTCTAATACACAATTTAAAAAAAAAGGACAATTTTCACACGTATTCGTCACAAGAATTTCCACCCAATTTTTTTTTTTAACTAGTGCCTTCTGAAAGGCAGGGGATACCCCGGAAGCCAGCATTTTTTAAAGAACGCGGCGTGAATTTGAAACGCATTCTTGTTACTCAGCGAGTTGCAAGATGAAATTTTCACATAAACTCATTTTAAATGAAAAGTAAAAAAAAAAAGTTTCTGGAGAAAAGCCGCTGAGGTGAGAGAGAGGGTGCAGGGGCCCAGGAATTTTTAGGAATTCTAAATTTTCATTAAATGAATTGGCTCAGCGCGAATTAACATGCGTGGTACTTTAACAATGATTTAACAATGATTGTAGATGGTCCATTGTTTAAAAGTAGGACGATAAGTTAAAAATACATTGATTTCAGTTGGCACTTATCGCCACACTTTTAAACAATGGTCCATACGAACGCTGGCCTGATAAGTCGTTTAGAGCAATAGTTTGTAACAATGAAAACAAAAAAAGTAGGGATACAATTGATTGTTGTGCCCCTACTTTTTTGTTTTCATTGTTACAAACTATTGCTCTAAACGACTTATCAGTCCGGCGTTGGTATGGGCCATTGTTTAAAAGTGTGGTGATAAGTGCCAACTGAAATCAATGCAGTTTCAACTTATCGTCCTACTTTTAAACAATGAACCATTGTTTAAAAGTATGGTGATAAGTGCTAACTGAAATCAATGCAGTTTCAACTTATCGTCCCTACTTGTAAAGAATGGCCCATACGATCATTGTTAAAGCATTGTTAAAGTACCATGCATGATAATTACGCTGAGCCAATTTATTTATTGAAAATTTAAATTGATTTACATTTCTAAGTTGCAGGAAAAGGGTTCAGAAACAAGCTGATTTCTTAAAAAACACGCTATCCTCCGGGCCTCCTCCCCCCCCCTCCCCCCACCCACTACAGGAAACCCTTGTTAAACATTTTAAAAATTGTATATGGATTCGTGTTGCATCGCTAAATTAAAGGAACACGTTTCAAATTTAGACCAGTTTCTTAAAAAAAATATTACCTTTCTGGGACCCTGCCCCCTCCCTCCCACTTCAGTGGCTTTTCTCCAAAACCTTTTTTTTTTTACTTTTTATTTAAAATGAATTTATGTGAAAATTTCATCTTGCAACTCGCTAAGTTACAAGAATGCGTTTCAAATTCACGCCGCCTTCTTTAAAAAAAATGCGGTATCCCCCGCCATTCACGAAGCACTTGTTAAAAAAAAATTGGGGAAAACTTATTTAACGAATACGTGTGAAAATTGTGTTTGATTTGCTGGAAAACGTTTCAAATTCAAGCAGATTTCTTAAAATTGACTAACTTCCGGGGTTCGTCCCTTCACCTTTCACCCATTGCGAGGGTTCCCGAGGCCACTGCAGTACAATTCTGGGTAAGAAGAACCTCTCGCAATCCGACCCTGAGTAAGAAGGGCACAGAGCGCACATAATGCATTTTGGTTCAGAGTTCAACATAATGCATTACTGCTGAAAAATGCGGGAAGTATTAATTTTCTTTTTTGGAAGAAAGCATGAATAGGCGATAGGCCTAAATTGATATCGGTATATTCTGTATTTATCGATGTTTTTGTCATATTGGTATCTGACCGTAAGGCTTCCGATACCGATGTTCGTTGGTCCAATAAACGAAACCGTCTTCCCTGCGAAGCGAACACCAAGTGCCGTGAAAGTGTGCAGTTTTAATAATGAAAATGTTGAATGTGATGGTTCCAACGCCTCGAAGTTTAACTACGACCAACTTAAAATCTAACTTGACAGAAAGTTAACATACTGAACCATCCTAGGCTTATAACACCCAAAGAACTAGCGTTTGAAACTTCAGTAAGCGGAAGTTGAGACAATAATTCGTCATCCGCAATCCATATACGACCTGTTTTGAGGGACGTGTTTCAATAGCATAAATTTAGGAACACCTACAACTACGTAGGGGTACAAGACAGTTATCACCCAAATTTTGCAACAATGACCCGCCTATAAGTTGTTTTAGAACGATCTCAGCCGCAACAATAACGCATTGTTGCAGCCTCGATCGCTCTAAAACAACTTATTGGCGGGTCATTGTTGCAAAACTAGGGTGATAACTATTACTTATTAACTTACTTGTTCCTTGTCGGTTTACTGCCGCCTAACCATTGTTAATGGACGTTCCCGAAGAGCACGAAAAAAAATTTGTTCAACAATCATTGACGTCATGTATAGTTGTGTGGTTGTTGCTGGGGCATTTAGGACCAAAATTTGAATTTAAGAATACGCCAAAGAGAAATTCGGTGAAATTTCCTTTCTTGCGAACCCTTTCTCCAATTTTTGAGGCCACAATTTCAAGAGGAGTAGAAGGGCACACATATAAATAAATAAATTAATAGATAAACACACTGAACGATTTTAATAATGTTAGATTTTAGCCACAAAAAAATAAAAGATGCATTTTCTTACCAAGAATCAAACTGAGGGAGTAGCAAACTGGAGCATGACACCAAATAAGTCCCTTCGTAAAAAATGCCTCCGCTGTTGAGTTGTTGTCTCCTCCCACCCACGTTGCTGAAAAAAACATTCAACAAAATTAATCACAAGTGAGTTAAGTCAATATAGCAATCAACACTATAAGGGCGCCCGCGCACTGAGCAACCAGGTCGCGCGGCCAGTGGTCGTGGCGGCCAAAAAACACGGCGACGTGCCGAGCGGCCAGGTTAGTTTTTCATCGATAATTCTCGATCACTGGCGAAAAACGGAGCAAGTATGGTCGCCCTGTGGCCGCCACACGCCGCCCGGGATCCCAGTGGCCGCGGCGACAGGCTGGCCGCAGCGGCCAAGTGCGCATTGCTACATACACCGTAAGCATTCTCGATGGCCGCAGCGACCTGGCCGCTGTGTGCGCGAGGGCCCTAAAAGTCCCCTACCACTTGAGGGGACTCTCCTTCCACCCACGTTGTTTAAAAAAATATTAATAAAATTAATCACAAGTGAGTTAAGTCATGCAAGGCAATAAGCACTAAAAGTTTCCTAGCACTTAAAGGGTAAGATAAAAGATAACGTTCTGTTTCACTTTCAAGCTAATACCAAGTCTATTTCCTAAAGGATGGTTACAAGCCAAATGTACTGTGGTAAAACATAGCCAAGTTGGTGCAAAATATACGACACTAAACAGAGGCTTTTCGGAACACCCCATTCGCTTTTATAAAGCACGGCAAAAATCAACACTGCACTCAATAAAAATCAAATTGGGGAAAGGATATTACTGAAGCACAAACACGAACGCATATATTTCACTGTGCAAGTTGAAAGGATGGAACGAAGTGTGACCTTACATCCCTAGCTTTCGTTCTTTGTATACGTTTTAATGGTTTTATTCCAACGTGTCAATACCTGCTGCAGTCTTAGGCCACAAAAAACTAATACCTGGCACGCAGAAGTGAGCGAATAAAAAGTCGATGCGGGTGAGCGGCTTTTAGTCTTCTGTACGTAGACTATTGCATCCACTTTGTCAGTCCGTCAGTCGCCTTTTTCAACTTCGCAACGGCACCAGAAATTGACGACCACTGTTTACAACGTTAGATTCAGTGTCGGTGTTTAGTTAAATAACATGGCAACTTAAAACATCGTCACTTCGTTATAGCTAATAGACTTCTTCGGCGTAATTAAATTAAATAATAACATTTGATCGTCTAATTTAAATCCTAAAGACAACACTGCAGCCGTAAAAAAAAAAGCATTTTATAGCTTCGTTTAAAATAGTCTCGTCGCATTGTTGCATGAATGAATGGATTACCATCGAACCAGATTCTCCATTAGGCCTATTTGCTACTTACGAAATTAATACTACAGTTAATAAAATTAGGCCTAAAAATTGAAAATTAGGCCTAAAATCACGTTACCACGGCAACGTCAAGTTGCTACGAGTAGTTCCTGGCTTCATCAACACCGTATCCCCCGTCACTTCCCTATTACCACTGATCTAGGCTACGTTGCGCGTTACGTTTAAGACTGTAACTGTATGTGCGAAAGCGCACCGTGTTGCAAAAATGAATAGGCATACTATACAAATCAAATATCCGTTAGCTGCAACTTACGAAATTAAAGCTCCAGGTAAGATTAGGCCTAAAAGTTGACAAATACACCTAAAATATGAAATAAGCTTAAAAGGTAACACATTTTTAACCGGCAGTTCTGATGGTTACTGCTTTTAGATTATATAGTAGAGATAGCTATTGCAATGCGTGATAGGGGTGTGCGCCTCACCACTGGTAGTGGCAGTACTGTACAGAAGACCGGATGCGACTAGGTAGTCGCTCTAGCCGCTGGTTTTATTTTTATTTCTAACAACTCAGAATCTGATGCGTTGTGCCAGTTTTTGTTTATTCGGATAGGTTGGGACATTGGCGAATCAATTTTCTTCATGTTTAATATCTTCCTATGAATCTCATGCAGCATTGTCAAAAATATGTGTTTTGGTTTGATGTAAAGGGATATGACTTCAAACCCTTATTATGGGCACAACACAGGGTTGTCCATAAAAACACAAGTGAGCTAATATTCATAAGTTTGTCTAAAAAAAAGTACTTCAGCTTTTAAAATATGAAATCCAACTCCTGATTCCGAAAACGTTGATCCTATTTACCAGTAAAAAAAAAATTACCAACATTTTAGGTGTGGCATGACTACACTGACGGAAAGCTGAAATTGTTTTATTTTCGTACAAGGCTAAAATCCTAAGTGCAATTTACGTTTTCAAAATGACAACATTTGTTTAAGAGGGCAGTGACACAACGTAGTATTATTGTATATAACTCTATGGTGGAGTCGGTAACTGGGTTAGCTGCAAGGGGCACTGGAGGGGTAAAAGAATGTCGTCTTACTGAAGCCAATGCTATTAGACTGGATTTCTTAAGCCTATAACGCGTGATTTCTGTTGTTGGAGAAAACAACGTTCTTTTAAGCCTAAGAAAACCGCTCTCAAAGCACTGTCTTGACTAGAAGTGCCGGTTTTTTCCTTACATTTTTTAGTGCACCTTGTATAGCTATGCCCTCCAAATTGTATCTCGTAACCAAAATGACGTCACATGACGCTGCTGTATAATTTCTTCATTATTTGTTCGTACCTGTCATTGAAAACACGCCTACAATAAGTCCTATATTTCTGCCAGCTACCATTATCTCTTCTTCACTGTTGCTCGATGACTTCTTCCTAGCAGCCCATATTCCAACTGCTAGGACTACGCCGTAGAAGACAATGATACCCACAAGGCCCACCACATTCACTGCCATTTTGAGTTCTAGGATGATCTGCATGAAAAAAAGATAAATATGAGAAATACAATTTCGTAGGGATTTCACGGCTGGTTCGATTTGTACTGCTACGAATGACTTGTGTGTGCCAATTCATGTTTTAGCATCAGAAAAAAATTGCCGGCCAATAACTTCATAGATGTGATTATGGTGGGAACTCTGAAATGGGCCTTCGGGGGGGGGGGGGGATATCTCCAGGGGGTTCCAAAGCTAGTTCAATTTGTAAGTTAAGAATGACTTGAGTACCAAATTTCATGGCCTTCAGCTAGATGTGCATAATTAGCTTAAATTCTGGCCCGTAACAGCTGTACAGCACCTGGAGATCAAATCAAAGAACCGATGTTTAAGTTTTAACATTTAACTTAAACCGTGGATATGAACAAAGCATAGGGACTTTTGAACTCTATTTTAATGTGATAAAATATTCTTGTTGTACATGTTGAACCAAAGACCCGATTTTCAATTTTTATAGCTTAAAAATGTGTATTAAAAAGGTGATGTCTCTTATGTCAGTTATTTTAAGGTGATTACAATGTTATGTTATGTTATGTTGTTGTTATTCTTTTGGTACAAGAAAAAAACCAGATATTACTATTAAAAAACGCTTAAGCGTATAAAATACGGATGTAAGTCTTAAAAAATTAAAGCTCTAAAGGAACAGTATTAAGAAAAAGTCATGTAAGCCATCAGTATCGCATTACTAAGTGTGAAAGACGCTCCAGCTTGTTTTTTGGGACACTGGAGATTCTTTTACATGCATCAGTGCGACGCTGATGCCTTACATGTCTTTTTCTTGTATCTGTTCCTTTAGGACTTTAATATTTCTAAGGCTTACAGCCGTCATTTATATGCTTAAGCGTGTTTTTTTTAATACTAAATTTCACAACCTAGTAACTTAAAGGCCAGTTGCCACCAAATTAGCATTGCAACATCTAGTCCTATCGAGTTCTCTCTCGCAGGAAGCAAAGGAATGCACAACGCAAAAACTTTTAAACGCAACAAACAAGCCACGTGATTCCTTAATTATTGGGTAAAAATTTGCTTTGCCCTCGTGCACCTGGAAACAAGCTAAAAGATTAACGATATTCGTGTCACTAGATGGCGCCAGGGGAATTTGTTTATATTTTTCAGTGGCGCCATCTAGTGACATCAGTATCGTAAATCTGTATAGCTTGTTTCCAGTTGCATGAGGGCGTACTAAATTTCTACTCAATAATTAAGGAGTCACGTGGCTTGTTTATTGCGTTTAAAAGTTTTTGCTTGTGCGTTCCTTTGCTTCCTGCGAGAGAGAACTCGCTAGGCCTAGATGCTGCAATGCTAATTTGGTGGCAACCGACCTTTAAGGTACATACAATAACTAATTCCAAGGTCAGCAAAAACGCAGACAAATTTGCATTACCGAACTTACATGACAAATTATGGTGATTTCAGTCCAAAAAGAAAACCACGTATATTCCAACAAATCACCATTTTTCTGCGGTGTGAAATATGAAATGCAGACAACGCATTCCACCTCGCTTCTTCTGGCTCATTAACTTTTAAAAATGCAGTAATTCTAAGGCTTGTGACGTCACATGAGGAAAACTTCCAGTGAAATAAATGTATAGCCTAATTAAATTGTTTAACGACCACTTGGTCACTCAAGTTGAAAGTTATTATATTCTGTAGAGGCATGATTTAAAACGGGTAAATAAATATTTATAGTACTCGAAATAGACACTGTTTAATTGAGGGTTTTTCCACCATTAGGTGATGTCTGCTACTTTGACAATGTGACTGCATATCGGATGCACATAGTGAAACAGACGATGATTGATACTATACTCACGACGTTATGAGTTTAAGGAGATGAGACGTCCTTATGTAAGTCTCAGCATGAACTTCCACGTTAAACGTCAAACTTTGAAATCCTATAGTTTCGCCTAGAATTGACACAGACCAACGAAAGTTTGTGTTTGGGTCGTGTCGTAACTATTTCACTGCATTATAATTTTAATGACAACAATCGTACCGTTCGGTGTCCACAGTATTGCCATTTCTTGCTGTCGTTCTTGTTCTTGTTATTGGGACTCTTTGCTATCACCTGGAGATCGAACCGGTGAACCGATTTTCAAGTTTTATAGCTTAAAATGTAGGTATGGATATGGTGTAGTGCCTTTTGAAAGCGACTTTAATGTCACTGCAGTAGTATCGTCGGCAGAGTATTCTGTAGAGTAATGGGCAAAAATCATGTACGTTTCTGGACTGTGAATAAACTACTCATGGACGGTCCTTATGTCAGGGTTGCCAGAGGTCCTTACACATAAAAATATCGAAATTATCGACCGAATATCGACAAAATATCGACCGAATATCTACTGAATAGGACCTCGTCAGACATATCCGAACTGAAAAAATGAAAAACTGAAAATGCAAGCAACAGTCACCAAGATACGTGATAACGTATGGTCTACGGTTATCGAAAAAACAAACAATTGGTTGGTACGGCTGATTCCTCCCCCTTCCGAAAAAAGTTACCTGGCTCGTTAAAATTAAAAGTTTTTTTTTTTTTTTATCACAGCTTCTGATTACAGGGAACGAAACATCCCCTCCCCGCCCCCCCCCCCCCACCAAACAAATCTCTTGCCCACAATGGTACCTCCGGTAGCAGTATAGCGAAAAGGCGAGCTCCATTCATGCTGTAGAGCAACTCAGAGTTCATTTTTCGAAGTGAAGGCAGAAGTTCACGTTTTATAACTGCTTTCGCGTAGCGACCATGACAAATCGCCAATATTAAAAATAAATACGTCCAATAATGCGGCCAATTGCAGTATATTTATTTCAATACTTAATTTTATTGACAATTATCGACATAACAGAACTTAATCGACTTTTAACGACTTGGAAAAAAAAATAACGACCAATTCGATAATTATCGACCAACTGATAAGGACCTTGTTTAAGTCTCAGCATGAATTTCCACGCTGACTGTCAAATCCGGGTCCCATCTGTCAGAGGCCCTCTAAGAAGAGGGCCATGTTATTCTATTTTATGTTTTCACAATGCCAGTTCTTCTAAGTTATTTTTTATTTAATACACGGTGGTGACGTCACGCTAACACAATTCATGCTAAGAGTGTAGTCGTCATAACGGTTAATTTGATAACCAACACTCGTCACCGTGGGTTAATTTTGATAACCTACATTTTATTGATTATCTAACGCTTCTTACGGGGTCTGCACAACCCCTACTCACCATGTGACATATAAATATAATGACCGAGTTTTCATAACTACCGTACACAACACAAATTCAACCAGCACACCCCATTGCATCCAGAATAAACAGGCATATTTGCAACCTACGATATTTTTCGTACCAACGCAAAAAAAAAAAAAAAAAAAAACTCGCACAAGGAATGGCCCAACCCGGCTACGTTTTTCCCCGACGGTACCAAAACTCGGGTACTGACACTTTGAAATACAACTAAACTACGACTCAATACCACAGCGCATTTTATACATTCTAATGTTATTTAAACAAGTAAAGTTAAAAGAAAAATACGGTCTTACCTTAAACACGTAATTTCGAAACAGGGCCAGTAAAAAAAAAAAACCACATCTTCTCATAGCTGTTGCTTTCCTAGACAGGAAGTTTCTAAACCATGCGCAATCGCTGTTTGCCGTGACGTCACCATGAGTTAGCCAATGACGAACGAGAACAACGGCTGTTTGGCCGTCTGATTGGACTAGCCCAGTCACGTGGTATGCATGCCACAGCAAACAGCCATGGCGTGTGGTATAGACCGGAAGTTTCTGTTCAGGGATTTATTTCAGCCGTATGTAGAAATGTTTAAATTCATTATAACTTACAAATAAAAAAATTTAAAAACTCAAATAAGTCAATATGTTAGCTTGACGTCACACCTTATGTTTGAAACACATACCTGTGAGTATTCGGTGGTGACCCAGCGATAAGCGCTCATTTGCTTGAAACAGCACAGTCCAGTTTCTCAGGGTTGGGGGGGGGGGTAAGGGGAACCTCACGAGTGCGCAGCACGAACTCGTGAGGTCCCCCCTACCCCCTCAACATTGAACTGTGCCGTTATCACAAACGAACAATTATCGCCGTTAACCCCCTATTACTCACGGATATCTATTACTTAACTTTTACATTTCAGTAAAATGCAGAAATGTTAATTTTACGTCAATTTTGTGATGTACATATTTCGGTTTTATAATTTTTCCTTTCGTCCCCCTTTTCCTCTTGAGGCTTTCCGTTCCCCTTCACTCTTTTTCATATTCATGACCAGGATTTACGATTTTTCCGAGCGTCAGCTCTCCTAGTGGAGAACTTGCTGAACTTAGGTCTCAACTAACACAAGCAGAGATTGGATGGCAAAAGGAAAATATCATTAAAAACTCTTTTCAAAAGATCAACGTACTTGCCGTAAAGTGTGAAAGAATTTAATGGTAATTTGGTCCATCATTAATCGGTTTTATGTAAATTTGTGATGGTTATTCACTTATGTAAAAGAAATACAGTTTGACTGATAGTTGATTTTTTTTTCCTTGAAGATTTGTTTTCCGAAAAAATCCGATGGTGTACCTAAGCAGTATAGCCCTCGGAACGTAGTGCGAGCTTAAGTCACACTCATAATGCTGAGCTTACTATTTTGAAGCATATTTTAAATTAAGTGAACAAAAAAACGGCTTCGCCGTTTAGAAAAAAAAAACACATTAGAGCTCGTATCCCCATACTCACAGCCGTGAAGGTACACGAATAAAAACGGATTAGAGTTCGCTCGAACGCAACGAACTGTAATTTGAACTCCAATACCAGGGAACGAGTACTGTTTTTGATCAATGGTTATGTAAGAAAGAAAGTCTGTTTCGTGTGAGTGTGTATATGTGTATTTTGAGTGCATTTATTGTGAAACAAGTAGACTGCTAGGGCAGCTTTTTGCTTGTGTTTGTGTTTGAAGGTCGTTTGCGGTTATTTCTAGTTCGTTTGAGTAATTACGTGTTCATTTTGTGTATGCATTTTTAGCTTTTAATTTTGTAGCGTTTTGCTGTTTATGGCGTCGATATTGTGTTGTTTGTGGGTTTGTGTTTTTCAAAATGGAGTTCAAATTATAGTTCGTTGCCTTCGAGTGAACTCTAGTTTGTTTTTATTCGTGTACCTTCACGGCTGTGAGTATGGGGGATACGAGCTCTAATGTTTTTTTTTTCTAAACGGCGAAGCCGTTTTTTGTTCAGTTAATTTGTTGGCTTTTTTCGCTTCCATTTTATCGTAATTGCTACGGCCTGGTCTATCATTTGTACAGTATGTACACTGTCCACTCAATTTTGTTTGCGAAAAAACGGAGCATTAGAAATGCGTGTAATTATTAGTTCATGTTCCGCCCAAGCTTCGTCCTATGTCTATTATTTTATGGCAACGCACTAGCGTGTGTCTAGATTTAGCATGTGTCATCTTGATGGACAGTTGGTTTTGCATTGTTGCTGACAGATGCAATATCGTGTCAAACAATCGCTGAAACAATTCAACTGGCTTCCCGAAGCACGCATTGAAGAACTAAATAAGTCATTCAGTCGTTTTGGTCACCCAATTTTGAGGCCGTAAATTAAAGGCAGCGCACCCTACGATTTATTAAATCTTGAAGATTTTAGCGAACACCGGGACCGTTTCACTTTGGGTAGAGCTGGAAGGCCGACAATGCTAACTCGAATAAGATAAAACGACAATGTTACTTTCCCCGTGCCCAAGCATTGTTGCATCTTGTTCGAGTGAGTTCTTATCCATCTTGTGCGCCTCGTCTCTTTATTGTACCATTGTTACACGTTGCAGCATTGTGATATTTTCATATTGTTAGCCGCTCCGCCTCCTCCGCCTCCTGAGCGATATTCTCTTGAGGGACTTCGGCATTGCCGCACTGGAGTGCGCGCAGGTGTTCTGAAGCTGAACGAGTCTGTTGTGTTGGATGACGTCCCTGATGTTGTGCGCGTACTCGG
>JAHWFP010057400.1:0-12536 GCA_023313725.1 Lithobius niger
AACATTTCTGTCGCATTGGGATTTATCCTCAACATGCCAAAATATGCTTTCAATTGCTTACAGTTAACAGACACATATCTGCTAGTGAGCGGCCTTTTTATCATTAACAATCAATTTTTAACAATCGGATGTCTACAATGGGATGATCTACTGTTACTTGGCGGAGACACATACGATACCTTCTGCATCGTAGTTTTTGAGGAAGAAACAGCAATAGGCTTCTGGAACCCTAAAACCCGGAAAAAGCCGTTTTGTAGGTTTTGCTGGAGCCTAGTCTCGTTGTTATTATTGCATTGTATTATTTTTCTGAATTGTTATCATTTGGAAAGAGTGACACGTACTTATTTGTACGTACTAAACGTTTACCTTTTAATCATACGTACCATATTTCTTTTTTGTAGACAGAAAATAAGAAGGCAAAAACTCTTATGCTGCCAGGCAGCACCTCATTGCGTCATCGGTTCTCGTGTCCTTCCTGCCGGAAATCTACCCCGAGGAGTCAATCAAAAAATCGAATTTCCTCCAGTCACCGAGCTGTTTCACATACATCGTCGTCAGGAAAACTTTTGTATGCAAACAACAACCAGCCAACAATGATGGACATTAGCATACCTGGAATGACCAATGTTTTTGCTGAAAATTATTCTTTCTGTCGGCGAATAATGTGGTTCACGGCTATTTTTATGTGCATTGCAGCATGCCTGGTTCAGATTGCTTTTAGAATTGAGGAATTTTTGAAAATTCCCGTGACTGTGCAAGTAGAAGTTTTGAAGGAATCGGTTATTGCTTTCCCCGGTGTCACCATTTGTCCATTTTATCCATTCTCCTTCAATCGACATATTAACAAACTGCGAGATAAATATGCCAGAATAAACAACATCAGTCACACCATAATTACTTACTGGAACGACAGCAATTCCATACATTTCTTAGATTTATTGGATCTTCCAGACGTAAACATCACTAACTTATGGCATATGGGAGGTTTTATGAAAAACCAAATAGAAATCTACCGAGCCGTAAGTATTACAATAATTGTATACCAAGGAATATTAGAATAGGCCTGCCAGAGATATTATTACCCTTTCTTTGCTGTAAACACCCCACTCAATAGCTCTGTGGTTCGGCTCAAAAACCATGTTATTATTCCACCACGGTTATCGCAACGTAGCTTTTGTGCTTGTCATTATGGTTAAAACAATAGCCAAACCATCAGAATACGTTATCGCGTATGCCGTGTTCAACACGGGAAGAAAAGTATAACATAATTCTGACCCATGTCTTCCGACAGTCTTCGGGAATCTTTATTAATTATTTCAAAAAATCTTAAAGCATAAAAAAAGGCGATGTACAGCTTTGCCAAAAAATATCTGCCTTAACATGAGAGTTACAAAAAAAAAATACTCACGTGAGGCATTTCCCATGTTTTGCAGCTTATCAAAATCAAAATTTTGTTGCAGCACTCGTATAATCGTTATGCATTTGGTAAGATCCGGTGGAATCGCTGAAACCAAATTACTAGAAGTCTATACGCACTAGCAACTAAATACGTATATAATACACAACAAATTGCAAGTAACAAATGAACTCATCTAAGCAATTTTATTTCTCTTTGATCATGATTACTCTGATAGGTGAATGTAATGCAACGAAATGTAAATTTTTTCTGGAAATGCCTTACATGGGTTCTTACTTAAATCTCTCATTTAAAGGCTGATTATTTTTCGGTGAAACTTTACATCTGAGTTTGCTATAATGAAACAAAACCCAAAAGGGTGCAAGAGGCCATAAAGTTTTAGACAATCAAAGTAGTGATATCAGAACAAAAATGGCTGCCACCAAGTTGCTACATTATAGTTACCAGGTCAATCCCACCGACTATTAGATTGAAGGTTAAATGAAAAACTTGACCACTACTACAACCCGTAGCAATATTACGTCTGAAGTAATAGTAGGTAGATTAGCTT
The DNA here is from genome assembly GCA_023313725.1 of Lithobius niger. Taxonomy (NCBI): domain Eukaryota; kingdom Metazoa; phylum Arthropoda; class Chilopoda; order Lithobiomorpha; family Lithobiidae; genus Lithobius; species Lithobius niger. Next base: position 1,968 of record JAHWFP010057400.1, read on the forward strand.
GGTAACTAATGTATCAACTTGGTGGCAGCCATTTTTGGCTGAAACTTGGCGGGCTTTTTCTCCCTTGTGGGTTTTGTTTCAGAAATCACTTATTTTGTAATTTTTTTTTTTATTTGTGGCATCTTATTTTTGCCAGGACCCAGTTACTATTATTTGACTAAGTTTGGTCGAAAAACTATTGAATAGGAACGGAGATATTATTCTTTGTTTTGTTTTGCTGGAGTGAAGACGTCAATCGTATAAATCGAAGCGTTTGTGATTTGATTTGATTTGATTTATTCTGGAGCCGTGGCTCGATGCCATAAGCTCACTCCAAACTACACTGAAATACTCACAGAACACGCAGAACTACACTCAAATACTGCAACACAAAAGACTCGGGACAGTAGAGCAGGAACCAAGCAGCACTAATCAAACACAGTATCTCCGACTCCGAGACTAGCAGTGGAAAATACAAGACACTTATAAAAGTTTCTTAGATACACTGCATAAAACGCTACAAGTCCGCCATATGCACAAGAAAAGCTCTCAGGAAAACCCGACGGACACATCTTTCTCCATCCAAGTGTGCAGAATGCTCCTTCACTTCTCATACTCCGGCAGACAAGGAGGAAGTGAGATACTGTCTCGTCTGCACCACACGCAGGACAGAACGGAGACTCCGATCACCCAAGGCGGAATCTGTGTGTGTTCAGCAGAACATGGCCAGTCCATATTCGCAAAAGAGCACGCGCTGTCAGACAGGCAGATAGTCTAAAACACGTATTGGTGAAGGAACAGGATGGAGCTGATACAACACACTGCGTGTCTGAGCAACAGTCTACTCCTTGCTCCTAGACTGACATTAACCAAGCTTTGACAGGCACCCGAGCTGAGTGGCCAGACTGGGAAATGGAAACGCAACTGCTCGACTGATACACCGCCACTCTGGCCAGGGGATCTTCACTCTCACTACCACAGCACCCACCAAGACCACGGACCCAGACAAGTGAGACACAAAGACATCAGAAGGGCCTGCCAGTTTCCACCCAACCTCAAAAACCAGGGGATCGCTGACCTCAAGGGCAGGAAAAGCGCTCTGCAGAGTCAAACACACTTGATAAGGAGTCTGAAAGGGCCACAAATAACTGAAGTTGCAAATCCAAGGCAATGTCAAGCGCTACTAATATCGCAGCAAGCTCAGAGACGAAGCTGGAGTAAACATTCACCAACGACCTGCACATACTTAACTTGAGAAACGGTACGAAAACATCGATACCACCTAAAGCATCATCACAAGAGAAGGAAGCATCGCAAAAGAGTTCACAGCCATTTCGATCTGCTTCAAAAACAGTCTAGATGTACATACTACGACCACGGATGTGGTGGGATCAAAGACAAAACTGAAGAAACTGGGCGGAGATGTGTGTGTCAGTGAGAAAAGCAACTCCTCTCTCAGCAACATTAAGCAGGCAAGCGACCTGTCACTCAGGCTGCCATAGTCTTATTGCAAATCCAACTGGGTCAGTCGCACTCCTGCTGACATTCCGTAGGCACAGGTTCACTAATAACTCATTAGCACAGAGATGCAAAGGCAGCTCCCCTGCCTCAACCCACAGAGCCTAACCAGGGTCAAGGTAAGGCAACCAGTGACCACACGCAGACAGTCATTGATTCAACCTGAAGTCTGTGAATATGTCATTGAGACACAGCAAGAAACGGCACGTGATAGTCTACAACAGAGCGAACAAATGCTCTGTACGCAGAGAGGAGAGTACTACGAAGGACCATCTGCTGTCGCGTAATGGCGCCAAGGGCAGGAGCCAACTGGTGAACCTCTCACGCAAAAGCCACACACCGGACACCTAAGACAGTCCAGCATCCAAAATAACACCAAGATACTTCACTTCAGTCTAAGCTGAGACAACAAGGCGCTCGCGAGTGTCGCACCCCACTCAAAGTCATGAGCATTAAAGTCACCCGCTAAAATACGTCACTCTGGAAACTGCTTCACACTCTGGAAACTGCTTCATCCACTGCACCCAGGTCACTTTCGACAAAATGGCCGTTACGTGAAGCAATACCAATGCAACCCAAAGACCATCTGCCCACACCTGTATGCTGCATGCATTTACTTCGATGCAAGGCTTGTGCTAGAAAACAAGAAAGGGGACTTTCCACTTGAGAAACACTCTCACATAAGATTGAGGACTGGACATCATGCACTCAGCACCACCAACAACAGCTCCTTTTCCACCTGCTATCCTAGCCTCTTGCACACCCTAGTATGTCAGCATGCTGAAACAAGCACTCCACATCCTCTAATTTACTCGAGAGATCCCTGGCATTCCATGAGCCGATAGAATATTTGCAACGGAACTCAGCTCTGCTAACCCGGATCCTTCCCAGCCGCAGTATCAGTGCTCACAAGAGTACCAACACTATAAGAGCAAGACAGGCTACCCAGTACCCACAAAGACTACCAACACTTACTCTACTACAATTCAACACACTAATACCGCTACTACTATAACTACAACGCTCATCATTATCAACCATCACATCTGCCATTGTACTGTCATTCTCTACTGATATTTCTGAGGTCTACCCCCCCCCCCCCAAGGGTCGCATGAGAGAGCAACAGGTTCTGTTGATACCACACACACCATAATATGATCTGCACTTGGGGCCACTTTCTGACACTCCCTGCCTAACAGAATCACCATGCTTGCACACTTGCAATCAGGCACACTTGCTTCGCTCCATGCACTCAATTCAATTTGAACTTTCCATTGATTAGGCAGAACACACGCAGATGCACACTGCGATCGTCTGTTAGCTCTCTTGGGTTTTGGAGGGGGAGGGACAAACTCATTAGATGTCTGAGCTTCTACATTCGAATCTGCAATACGGGTACCCATCATAGCAGCAGCAGTGGCAGTAGCTGAAACACTCAAGGTCTCATTAGATAGCACTGGTGCACGTATATCACCAGATCTTTCATGCGCTCACCTAGCATGCTCATCTTCTGCATGCAATTTGTCACGTAAATGTTAGCATAGATCGTAGTAACAACTGCAAAGAACACTCGCACAGACCCTTCGCACATGACCTCTGAGTTCTCACTGCAGGCAGTGAGGCGGGCGGTCAGTGACAGTAACCAAAGCTGCGATGCCATACACTGAAACTACATCAGGCACATCTTCTAACAAGACAGATTCCTTCAGCCGTAAGGAGGTTTGTCGAACCCCAGTCTCATTCATGTCTCGACCTCCAACAGATAGCTTTTCACGCTCATGACTCAAAAGACTGCCGAACCTCGCAAATGCTTTAGCTGTGTCGCTCGCAGACACCTCAAAGGGTAGCCAATGTAGGCTCGTAGTAACATATTGGCTACCCAAATCAGAAAGTGACATCTGGACCGTTTACCTTAACTGACTTCGCTCCAAAATGAACTTTTTTTGTGCTGGCGACCGGAGCACAACCTGAAACACATTATTCGCGCGTAAATAGCACAACGCCTCTATCTCCTCTGTACCAATAATAGCAGCTGCAGTGTTAAACACCCGCATCGAAAAAGAAAATGCTTTCCAACTAACCACAAAACATAATAACTGATCTCTCCATGCGGATGTTCGGCAAGCCAGCGTTATAAAGTTTTCTTAGCCACTGGACATCAACAATAAGTAGCACGTCCATTTTATCGACAATGTTCGTGATGACGATTATTTGTGGTTGTCAGTTTGCATTGGTACTCGTTAACTAATAAAGAGTGTGATCGCAGGTGGCATTTTCCCAACATACAGGGAAATAGCATTGCAAATGAATGCAGTATTTTTATTTAATGCTTCCCCAAGCATCAATCCAAAAAAAAGGCACATAATGAATTTAAAAGGGTGTTGAATACTAAATTTCATTCGTATCTGTTGCATAAATTATTTTATACGAGCGGAATTAGTCAGTAGCCAGTAGTATTCAGTGTAATAGTAATCAGCTGAAATCAACGATCTTCACACACTTTTATCTCATTGGAACAGTTTATGCACTTGTTTCAAATACATAAACTGCCTATTTTCAACGGTTTTTGCCTCATAGGTTTTATCCTCACCATCGTGAAATGCGCTCAGCTCTGGTTTCTGTTAAAGTATCAAAGCGCTAGTCAGAAGGTTTTCAAAGGGTTTTAGCGAGCGTTGCCGCACCCGGTCACCAAAGCTAGTTCAAAGGGTCAAAGGGTTTTACGAGCGTTAACCACTCCTGGTCATCTGCCCGAAGCCCTAAGGCCCTATGTCTGCAGCACCTGGATTCCCTGGCCGCCATGCAACAATGCTGGAATTGAACAATGACTTTCTTACAATGAAGTCTGACAATTGAACTAGCGTTGTCTTTGATATCAGTGATTTCTTTTTATCCTAACGTTGCCAACATTGGTTCATAACTCAGATTAATTTGCCACGCAGAAATTTCTTACCCAAAGAAAATTTTATTAACAGTAATATTTGCTCGACGAAAGGCATCAATGAGCATTTCTGCTCTTCCCTTTTTATGTCCATTGAAAGCTAGGTTTTGCAGTTCTTGGACATATATTTTTTAGCTATAGTCAATTAAATACAGATGCAAACCTATTTGCGCAAACCTGTTTATGCGAACCCATTTGACTTTCAATTTTTTTTTAATTCAAAACATCGTAACTTGGCTGGAATGACGGATTCATTAAAAAAGCACTATACAGGGTGTAACAAAAGGTTATGTCCATACTTGGGTGACTAATTCCTTGCAACAAACTAAGAACATAATTCCTATAAACATTTGGCCAAAAACGTTTTATTCTTTAGTTATCGCATGAATTAATAACCCAAATTTCAACTTCTTTCCCCCCACCCACCCCACTCCCACTAACTGGCGATTGCAAACACATACAGAATAGGAAGGTAGTGAACGAAGATAGTGAAAAAACTGTTAAAGAGTCAAAGTCAGACTAACGGAAAAATATCTCTTGCCCAAACACTTGTCCTAGAAGGGGAGCAACCATTGTTTGAAATTGTCGTTAGTCGGTATTAATGTAGGCCTGACAATACCATAGTGGTTTTACTCCCGTGAACAGATGCACGGCAGAAACTCAAAAAGAAAAACATCTTGAAATAAGAAAATCTAAAACAAAACCCACAAGGGTGAAAAAAAAATGGCTCAGATTCAAAATGGCTGCCACTAAGTTGCTACATTAGTTGGCAAGCAAGTTTTTGATTTAACGTTTGAGGTAATAGTCGGTGGGATTAGCTTGACAGCTATTGTTGCTACTTGGTTGCAGCCATTTTTGGTTCTGATATCACTATTTTGATTGGCTGAAACTTGACGGGTTCTTTTCACCCTTGTAGGTTTTGTTTTAGATTTTCGTATTTCAAGACGTTTTTCTTTTTGAGTTTCTGCCGTGTATCTGTTTACGGGATTAAAACCACTATGGTATTATCCGGCCTACGTTAACACTGACTAACGACAATTTCAAACAATGGTTGCTCCCCCTCTAGAACAAATGTTTGGGCAAGAGATATTTTTCCGTTTGTCTGACTTTGACTCTTTAACAGTTTTTACACTATCTTCATTCACTACCTTCCTATTCTGCTTTGTGTTTGCAATCGCCAGTTAGTGGGAGTGGGAGTCGGTGGGTGGGGGGAAAGAAGTTGGAATTTAGGTTATTAATTCATGCGATAACTAAAGAATAAAACGTTTTTGGCCAAATGTTTATAGGAATTATGTGCTTAGTTTGATGCAAGGAATTAGTCAGCCAAGTATGGACACAACCTTTTGTTACACCCTGTATATACTAACTGTATTTTTTAAATAACGAGCACCATGCAGACTTACACCCCCAAAAGACCACATCAGAGCTATCTGGTTCAGTAATTATACAGATCGAAGCTTTATTCATTTCTGAATGGTCGCCGACAAACAAAACCACAGACCTATACAGTATATATCACTTTGAAGACGCAATTTCGCTTTCGTTCTCATTATGCCCATATTAGGGAAATGACGTCACCTTCGTTAATCATCGGACTTTTACAGAAACACGAAACTGCTTCCTGGCAGCGTTTGGAGTATAGTTATGCCCGTATTAGGGCAACGAAGTCACTTTTGTAAATCATCAGCCATTTATGGAAACACGAAGAATGCTTTTCGGTCAGGGTATGTTTAACTTTGTGTATCAGCGGCATTAAAATGTCGTTTAGGCCTAATACAAAACACCTGGCCGAAGCAAATGAAATTACAGATTGGTTGACGAAATGTGATGTGGGCTAGTATCGCTACGCCAAATAAAGGTAAACATCGTCAAGATTATTTCCAACTAATCTTGACATCGTAAACATGCATAAAACTAAGCATCGTAAATAAAAATTACTTCGTAAATCGAAAATCGAAATCGTAAACTGAAATCGACCCGGTAAAACGAAATTACTTCAGAGAATCGTTTTGTAGAAAGAAAACAAAAATTTTTAAACCGAATCCCACTTGTGCTTCTATGAAATGTGTAATTTGTGAGTTTTAGCACTCAACTCCTTTCCAACAAATTTCCTTCAACCTTCCATCTCGGGAAATTGAATCTGGAAAGTAATTTCATGGTAAAACACATTCACGGAAGCACTCGGGAAAATACAGCCGATAATACGGCTAACGTTTTCGCACGAAATCTGTAACCCGACATAAATGAATGCTAAATATTTTGCAAGTATATATCCCGAGCTCGTAGCGCGAGGGGTATAATTTATATTAATTAGCATGAGTTTGTTTTAGTCTTATTACAGCCCGAGTGCTAAAACTTTTTTATCTGTATTATCAAGAATTTGTGGTATTATCCACAAAAGCTATAGGGCTGTTTGATTGGAGTATATCCCAATTCAAAATAAATAATAACAAAAGGACTAAACATTCTTTGTGTTTAGTAATGCTACGTTTTATTAGCTTGCCAGTCTATCAGTTCATAAAATTATTTGTCTCCAATGAAATATCATAGGCGATGCTGCGTCGGTGACTTCCTCCCTTTAAATGAGCCGCATCAGCCACGCATTGCTGAAATCCACCGAAAGAAGCTCTGTGTGTGTGCAACTGTGCATGTACTAACTTTTAATCATTTGCTAATGATTACTATGAGGTATAAAATCTAAAAGTCTAATGTGGTAAAAATTAACATTATTTAAGCTAGAAATGGTCAAAGAAAAATACGAAAATCATAATAAATCGTCGAGTTCTCCTTCTGGTTTTTATGCGAGTCAAAATTAAGCTGCGGTCATTAAGCTTAGCTCGGCAAGTTGCACATGCATACAACGAAAACAAAGAGGTGTATTATCGAGGAAGTGGGGTATTACGGAGGAAGAGGGGTGTTATCACCTGGTAACACCCCTCTCCCTCGTTAACACTTCTCTTCCTCTACCTTCCACCTAGGATATACTCATATTAAGCGAAACATGGTACTCGTTTTGTGGGGGAAAACCGAATTTCTTGATTTATTGTCGTTTGGCTTCAAATGACCCTGTCACACAGATCAGGCGCAGTATGTAGTCGCATGTAAGTGTTGACCGGCTGGAATAGTTAACTAATGGGTGTCTAATAGAATTGGGTGCATCTGGTAACTGTTGTGGGTCCGGAAAGCACCTACTGGTCTCAAAACTTTGGTGCATGCCTGTATGAGCATTAACGTGTTTTTGTACGTCTTGCGCATTGAACGGAATGCAGGTTTTCACACAACGGAGGTGCGAAGTGCCTCTGCCTGCAATTTCTTAGTCTGTGACAAGTTTTTTATGTGGGTTGAATCTTGTTGTGGGCAGCACGAGTGAAAGCAGAGTGACTAGAGCCTTAAATGCGGGTGCAGGACTTAAATGCGGGTGAGAGCATTGTTAGCTATGAAGAAGTCTTTCTGTAAGCTCTATATGGAAAGACCAACCGTTTTATTTCGTTCACCGACAAATACGAACTTTCAAAAACACCAAAAGAAACCAAAAGTACTGTTTCAAGTTTTCAAATATGATGGGTAATCCACTCAGAAGAGTGCAGCAGTTATGAGCCATCCATTCAGCAATCCCCAACTCGTCCAGTTTGGTAATAAAAAGCTATCAGTTTGCATAACGAATTAATTTACTGTAACTTGTTTCCTGGTAGTTGCCTTGCAGACACCGTAATCATCACTACCTGAGGGTATCAATAGGAGTTATTGTGTGACATCATTAGTGACTTTAAAAAATGCAAAGCTGTTGCCATTTGAAAAACGTGTCTGACACACTAACTTTTGCGAAGCCATTATTGTTAAGAAAGGAGTAGATAATTAGATAAGGGGTTTTACATAGTGTCCGAATTCCACAGAATAATGGATCATCCACTCAGAAGGGCGCTACAATCAAATATTATCAGTTCAGCAGGTCTCTCCAACACGCCCAGTTTGATATTCAAGAAAACATGGTTTTTTGGAATGGTAGCCAAAAAAAAAAACGAATGAGGTGGAAGCTTATCATGGATGAAAATATACATTACAAAATAAATTCTGCATTCCTTTGTAAAAAAATGATTCGTTGATACAGTCAAAAATAAATAAATCAAGATAAAATCAATGACATGTTACAATTGTTTGGTAGGATTTTTAAACTAAGACGTAAGAAGTAAAAGGCTACGCAGTACAAGAAATCACTGCCGGAATATAAAAAGAATGAAACTCCAGGAGTGCGCAGTCGGAACTGTGTTGGGATAAACGTCGTTCATAAAGCGTTAAGGCCTTTACCCACTTCAATGTATAAGTTTATCTTCTTTTTACATTTACGTACTCTACGTAAATAGTCATTCCCACTTAGGCATCAGCCCAACGTCAACCAGTATCATATCGCACGGTCCAGCAGTAAACAAAGAGTCCATACAACAATCAAAAAAGGGCATGGTAAGCAAAGAGCTGATTGCAGACTATCGAACTTAGAGATGGTTGTGCGTTTTGACTAACAAATTGCTTGTTGTCAGGGGTTCCTAGATAGTCTTAATTCAGGAAACAAGAGCCAACATCAATCATGAGTGTGTCCCACATGGCGACAGTTTGAGCACAATGGAGGAATTCTGCTGGGCCATCACTGGGACAGGCCGAATTAGCAGCCTGAGGTGGTGCAAAAGAAGTTATTGCCAGCTAATGCCTGGCAGGAATTGAATTTAGTAAAGGCTTGCATGATGGATAAAGTTTGGAACTGAAATGCTGTCGTTTTTTATTCACCTATTTGATTTACTAGGTGGCAGTCGGCTGCAGCACGAGTCCCATTCAAATGATAGGAGCAGCTCTTAAACAGTAGGGTTTGTGTATTTAGCACAACACTGAGTAGGGACGCCAAAGTTTTTACACTGGGGGCAGTTCCAGTTGGTTGTGCCAGTTGCGGGGTTCAGATTAATCTCCATGCTGGCACAGTGATTGCAAAAATGAGTCACTGTGCTGTACTCCTGATGGACGATGTATGGACGTAAAGTTGGTTTGAAGTTTTGCTCATGCATTTCAAATTTTTTCTGGGATTAAATAAACGGAATCTATTTTTCTACTTATGTTAAACTTCCTTTTTTGGGTTGTCCAACCATACATTCATAAATTGTCGATGTTAATGGTGGTTAACTTGGGCAAATAATCAAGGGCTAAGCTATGAATTAGTAAGGCCAAAATGTTAAGAGTAACAGCTCTGTGAAAGGATCAGGGTACGAATGTCGGATAAGTTAATGCCTAGAACCCAGATTTAGCTGAGGTTGCTATGGAGACAGATACAATGTAGAACAAGCTCTTCATTACAATCAGATTGTTAAGATACAACGCAAAGTGAACCACAATCATAGGAACACTAATTTATATTGTTTGCAGCAATATGACAGACGACAAGCTTAAGAGTATGCAGCATTGTTGGAATGACATGAAAATCCTCAGCTGGTGACAAGGACCTGTTAGGTTGAGTCAATCAAAAGGAACTAATGTCTTACGGAGATAAGAGCCTACATTGACACCAGGCTAAAATGGTACTGCAAAGGTACTGCAATGGTACTGAGATCAGTGGTCGATATGTGTTTGATTTTGCTCTGCAAATTATTGGACTTTACAATGTTGTAAAGTTTTTTCGGAAGTTGGTTGTTGTGTTGAGTGGATCATGAATGTTGCAGGACATTTTTAAAAGCATGTTTAGTGTTTGATATACTGTACTGTTGGTATTTCAAAACTACGTTTCTAGTGTGGTGGCTGGCTCTCCACTTGGGTGTCGCCATCTTGGTTTTTTCCTGGAAACCACCAAACGTTTATTATTCTTAAACCCATAAAACGAATTTTATTCGGATCTTATCAGTGTGGTTGGTGCCCTTGGATGCACAGTGTACGGTCTACTGCATTCCCATGTTTTTCTCTTGGCAAGACTAAAGTTTTTAGGAGCAAGTAACTTTCATCCTGGAGAGAAGCCAGCGAAGTGTGAAGTGTGTGACGCGGCTTTTATACTTTTGTATCAGTTTTACGAAACGTGTCGCCTCTACTATGGAGTGGAACTTTTTTGTTGGGAAATATGTGTTGTTACTGTAAATTAAACAGGAGTTCCCATGATACTTGGT
>JAHWFP010057402.1:0-13422 GCA_023313725.1 Lithobius niger
CTTCGGGCCCGTGTGCAAGTTAACCATAAAGCCTCCCCGGCCCCATCTAATATAGCAACAATTATAAAAGGATGTGATAAATATTTTTTTATCCCAAAAGTTTCCTACCTTAAAAAAAACTCAAGTTGCTGCTGCAAGGCCAACTGGGATAGACGCTTCAGGACCTGTGCGATAATCAAGCCGAGAGGCTGCTCTGCTCTACCCTACCATACCCCCAATTCTTGGTGCTGCTAAATTAATTATTTTGTTTTTTAATGGGGTGATTGTTGGTGGCTTAATGGCTTTTTGTCGGTTTGTGGCTTTTTCGTTTAAATTCATCTGCAATTTTGCATTCTGATTTTGTACTGTACAGTGGTCTTGCAGGCCCCTTGTAAACCAGGCCCCGTGTTCAGCTGAACACCCTGATGGTCCGACCCTGATTGGGATTAGGGGTAAGAGGAAGCTGATTCGGGAAATGAATGGGTTTCTGCAAGGAGGAGTAGCGCCAGAGACCTGGAAGAAGGTGAGGATTCACTTAGTCTTTCAAGGAAAGGGGGATGCTAGAGAACTATAGGTCAGTGGCTATTACGAGTGCGGTCTGGTTCATGCTTATCCTCATGAGTAGGTTGCGTACGGACCTTGTGGATATAGGGAAGCTGTACGAGGTTAGAATGAATTTAGAAAGGGGAGAAGACTTGAGAAGAATGTTTTTGTGTTGACGCAGGCAATTGAAGTTGCAAGGAAAGAGGGGAGAAGTCTGTGGGTGGCATTTTTAGTGGCGTGTGATGTGAGCATCCTCTGGGCTTGATTATCGCACAGGTCCTGAAGCGTCTATCCCAGTTGGCCTTGCAGCAGCAACTAAAGTTTTTTTTTTAAGATAGGAAACTTTTGGGATAAAATAATATTTTTCACATCCTTTTATAATTGTTCCTTTATTGGATGGGGCCGGGGATGCTTTGGTTAGATGGGGTCTATTGTAGAGGGAGTTTCGGCATTTTGGGAGTAGAGGAGGGTTTTGTTAGTCTCCTTCAAAGGATATATGAGGAGGAAAGTTTGTGCCTCTTGGAGAGAGGTGCAATTGGACTAGGTTGAAAGTAATAGGGGGTTAAGGTAGGGGTGCATGCTGTCCCCACTGCTGTTTCTGGTTTTTTTTTTTTTGAGAAGGTTGGAGAAGAAACTGATTGAGATGGGTAGGGGTTTCCGTTGGGGAAAGAGGGAAGAGGAGGGAGTCTGCACACCGGTGTTGATGTTTGCGGATGCCATGGGGGTTCTTGACGAGGAGGAGGGCTTGAGGAGCTGTTGCAGGTGAGTGCATGGGGGGGGGGGGGGGAATTGAGAGGAAAGGAGTTCAGCGGAGAGAAATTGTGGTATATGGTTTTCGAAAGGAAAATCATTGGGGTGAAGGAGGGGGAAGAGGCCTTGAATACGGGAAAGGTTTTTGGGTGAAGGATTATGGATTACCTGGGGGTGAAGCTGTGTGTGAAGCTGAATTATTTGGAGGTGATGGAGAAGGTGAGGTATAAAGCAAGAAGGGTTTATGATTAAGAAAGTTGCTCTTTCGGGTTATAATCGGTAAGAGATATCTAGGGTGCTCTGGAGTGGGATGGCTGTGCCTGGGTGTTTCGACTCTAAGGTGGCTGTGGCAAAGATAGATTCGATAGGGTTAGAGAACTTGAGAAGGGTTCAATTACAAGTAGGAGGTGCAGCACAAAGTGGGTTGAGGCGATGAGGAGGCGGGGGTGGGGGGGAGTTTGTACGGATGAGGAGAGGGGATGGGGTAGAAGGGGTGGAGGAGGGGGTTGAGGATGTGAAGTAGAGATTGGATAGGGGTATGGGAAGGAAGTCGACGACTGAGGTATCGAGAGGAGAAAAGAGAATGGTGTCAGGGGGGTTGGGGAGTGTTCTGTTCTTTAGGGCGAGGGAAATAGTTGGATACCAGGGATTTAGGATAGAGGTGCGATACCTCCCCTGTGCCCGGATCGGGAGGGTCACGAATTGAAGGGTTAGCCAAGTCGATACTGTAGTTTGGATGATGATTTAATAAGTGTACGGCACAAGAGAGTTGCTGCTCCAGCATCCATGCCTCAATGACTATCTCCTCGTTGCTAAGGAAGGTAGCCTTAGGGGCTCTAGAGATACAGGTTGGCAGCAGGTTCTCCAAGGAAGGCCAGGAAGTGTCATGGTAACAGCCCTGAGGCATGTCACCATGACAGAGGGCTGGTGGGGATGATGAGGATAAGACTTGAGATCTGTGGGGATGTAGAAGAGACGGAGCAAATAATGTTGAAAGAGGAAGAGGAATGGGGGATGAGGCTCTAAGGTGGCTTCTTGGGCGGAGGGATGATGTGGGGCACGATGGTTTTCTTAGGGTGGTGGAGTATGGTGTTTGTGGTTAATGTGCGGCGGTCATTGCGGCTTTGGCCAGCACCCCGCCATAGCATCATCATCATGCTCGGGATACGGCTAACACCTCTCACCCAGAAGACAAGCACGCGAAAATGACCCCTTATCTACATTACTCCTGTCCCACCATCCCAAAAGCACTTTCTTACCACTTCACTTCCTCCCCATCTCCTCTCCAAGAGCCACCTTATGGCCTCTTTCTCTCTCCCACCCCCTTTCCTCTCACCAAGACATGCTAAAGGATCTCCGCAGCACACAAATGCCACAGGTAGAATTTTCATCTGGCCCCTTCCTTCCTTTCACACCATTTCCGAAAATCCCGTCCTTCCCTCCTTCTTGCAGGGGTGGCATCTGCGCCCTGGTGAAAAAAAATTTAGTTATTGAGCCGCTAAGAAAGGTTTTAATGTTTGAGCCGACCGCTGCTACACTGCATGGACCGCAACGCAATGGGATGCTGAACTGAAATACTTCCTTTGCTGCATTGCACAGGTTCGCTGCCAGTTTTCACCGACGGTTGATGCCGTTGGTAAACAAGCAGTTGCATTGTTGCTAATGTTGGCATCATTGATGTTCGGGGAGAGACAATCTTCATCTTGAAAGAATTGTATTAGGCTACGTCATTGACACGAGACATCTAAGCAAATAACGCTTTCAAATTTAATGTAGCAGTCAGATTTATGTGAGCTATGGCTCTTTTGGCGCTTAACAAAACATTGTATTACGTCATGACGATTTCGTATTGCAGGCATCTCTCGCATTTGTATTGTTATACCGGTTCTTTTTTGGGAATTTTTTCTGTCTTTGGTATTTTCAATTAGCTATCAGAGGATATTAAGACTAAGTAGCAGGATACAGTACTAATTTCATTAATTGGCAATGAGAAAACTGCTATGCCATTTATAATAAATAATAAATAAAGCATTCTGCACCCAGTAGGGGCAAGGAGGACGGAAGGGTTACATACGTTACCACTAACATTTAAAGATGAAATAAAGCGTAGCGGCGAAAGTATGGCGATTTTCTAATTCAAAGTGGTTTGCAAGCCCTTTAATAGCCTGAAATGGACATGTTAAATATATTCAGAAAGGTGGGGACCTATTCTGTCTTTCCATCAATCCTAACCGAAATTGTTTAGCTTAGAGACAGTTCTACGGCCGTGTGAAGGTGTAGTGGCTAGTTTCAATTTTTAAGTATTTGTACCTAAACTAAATTTCGGTTAGGATTGATGAAAAGAATAGATCCCCATCTTTTGGAATATTTTTAAGTATGTTCATTTCGGGCTATTAAAAAGTGAGACCACTTTGAATTCGAAAATCACCTTTAAATGGCTTAGGACTTCCCCTATGTAGGCGAAACAATTTTGGTTAGGATTGATGGAAAGAATAGATCCCCACCATTCAGAATATCCTAAGTATGTCCAGTTCAGATTATTAGAGGGCTCACAAGAACACTTTGTATTAGAAAATCGACAAACGATTTTACCGCTTCATCATTACCTCACCTCTAAATCAGCACAGAACGGTCCGTATCCAAGTTAAACAAGTTTGGTTAGGATTGATGGACAGAATACATCTCCCACTTTCAGGATATCCAAAAGCACGTCTATTTGCCCCCCAACCCAAACATCTTCTTTTTTTTCGGGGGGGCCGCCCCCCCCCCCCGCGCCATTTTGGTGTTCTACATGGAAATTGAGGTGGCTTCCCTCTGAAAAACTTTGTATTGGCTAAGGAATCCACATGAAAAGTTGCATATTCCAATCAAAGTATGCACAATTGTTTGAAATACTGGGGGGTGTACCACACGTACTATAATGCTAAATTATGGTTTGAGCATGAAGCATAAATAAACGGTATTTTGCCAATAACTAAACGAAAGTAACAAGTTAACAAAGTTTATTAAAAAACATAACAAAACACAGCTACATAACTGTCTGATCAACAAACTTTTAATACAGTATATTACAGTACTTCCACAAAACTTCTACTTTTGTGGAAATCGTAAGATTTCATGAATTTGGCACTCTTGGCTTCCGAGATGCTCCCTAAAATTGTGGAACTTTCATAGATGGCAAACACTGGTTCGCGTCTTGCACGATAGTTTCTTACACACATACACACTGCTGTCATCAAAATCTGTAAAGAGTATTTGTCGATACCATTAAGTTTCACAAAATATTGACCAAGTTTTTCATTAGGTTTAGTAGAAAAGAAATAAGTTTATTCCTGCGTGATTTTCTAAAATACTTGGAAACAATGCAAAGAAATCGCTAGGTTAAGGCAAAATACCATTATTATTTACAAGAATAGTATAGTTTTAGAACCACAATCTATCATCGCATAATTTCATACGTAAGACACTCAGTCTTGCTAATTTTCGACAGCAATGCTACTGACATCTATCTGGTCACATTCTTGCCTTTGCCAGAATTTGAATTTGGCAGAACACAGCCTCCTGTATTTACGAGGTAGTGGGCCCTTCCTGCTGCTACTAGCTCTCCAACGCCGCTCTTAACTGCTCACTCAAGTCCCTCCCCACAAGGTGTCTCACATTTGGGTAAGAAGGGCCCTGAAAAATTCTGCCAAAATTCAGCGCTGAAAAGTTCTGCCAAATTCAAATTCTGGCAAACAGCAAGAATGTGACCAGGATTCTAATTTTTCCTTTGAAGTGCCTGATAACAGTAGCATTGCTGTCGAAAATTAGCAAGACTGAGCGTCTTATGCATGAAATTGTGCAATGGAAGGAGATTGTGGTCTAAAATTATTCAAATGTTTCATAGTACTGGTAATGATGTTTTTAATAGTATAGTGTTGGGTACGAAGAGTCATTTAGAGCCATAGGGCAATGGATTAAGCTTATCTCCACACCAATAACCTTTCGTAATCCTGTGAGGCCTGCATCACCAGTTGTGGGCTTTGAACCAGTATTCAGTTGGTTTGAAGACAAGGACATTGACTACTGGGATGTAATTGCTCATTTGGCTGTGGGTTCATGGGGACCTCCGGTAATGGTGCAAATGGAGTCTTATTTTTTCCACATTCTTTAGGTGTCCAGTTTTTTTCTTGATTGTATAACACAAAGGTTCAGGGCAAGTCAAACAAGCCGACGTACACAGAAAAACACAGCATGGTTCGGTAACTTCCACTATACAATTCATTGTCTAAAGTGGTACATGTGGTACAGGGATATGGTTTTTATGGCAAGGTGGTTTAAGTGCCAAACAATGTTAAGTAATGATTTTAAAAGATCAACCAACAGTCGAACAGTTGTTCAAATAGCTCTGTCAAAAATGAAATACATTGATGTCAGCTTAGATTGTGGGCACCTAGCACGTGCAGTACTGCACCATCTGGCATCAAACAGCATACTAAAATTCGCACTCCTTAGTCATTGGCATCCCAACTTCTGTTTTTCATTACTCCTGATGTGAGAAAGGCAACGATTAGCAATAATGAAGTGATTAGCTGTGTATGGTCCATGGGTGACACGATGGATGGCTTTGCATTACTAAGCGAATTGAGCAAAATCCATGCAGATACCCTTAGGGACAAGCGAGTCGACAAGTCAGTCAGTGGGTTCTGCAGTCTTCACAAATAACACGTGTAGAGGGTAAGTAAAGACGACATTGAGGGACAAAAAAATAATCACAGAAAGATAACCCGCAGTACTTATTAATCTGAGAAAAACTCGACTTTTTTACTACCATTCTAGTATTCAGTCCTAATCACCAGGATGAAAGTCACTCTGGTTAAAAACAAAAAAAGGCAGAAAGCAAGATTTGTAGGTGAAATTTTAGGAAATCTGCTGAAAAGATGAAGGTGTTCTTCCTTGTAATTAGGGCCAATGTCTGACATTCTTAGCATGTTGGCTATACAAAGCTAGTTTTAAACATCAACTGTGTAAGTCATGTAGCACCAATATACCTTGGTAGCAAAGCAAACACCTAATTATGTCCAAGGCAACTTTGAAATGCTAGGGGCAGGCGTGGCCTAGAGTATTTTCTAGCACACTAACACGAATAGATGGAGCTCAAGTCAAGTTGGTGTGTCAAGTATTTTAGAGTAAAACTGATTTTAGTTGATGCCCACCAAAAAAAAATGCTTTTGATGTATGAAAAATATTCATGTAGAGTTAAGCCATGGGATTAGACCAGTATTTTTCCATCTACTGGTGAAAAACGAATCAAACACTTCAACTTGAAGCAGCATTTTAACACAGGCCATTTTAGATTGAAGTGTTGGCCGTGTTGCATCCTATGTTAACTGTCGAAACACAGGAAGTACCGCACTAGCCCAATTATAAGGCGGCTCGAATACAAGACGAATTGTCATTTTGGGCTCATAAATTCAACAAAAATAAACGGGCATGATATATAAGGGGAACAACTTTCACCCACGATTCTGCCAGTGCCTCTATTACCAATATAATTGATATTATAGAATAATAGTTCAGCTAATGCCGATTTAGAATCACAATTTTCATCAATATAGGTTTTTTTTTTTTTTTTAATTGTGGACTACATAACAATCTTAAGGTCCACTTTTGGTTATATTTTAGTTTTTGCTAAATAATTCGAAAACTATCCAAGCTACTGATTTTTCATTAGCACCAATGGATAACAATTAAAATGGTGTATTCAAACTTCAAAATCGGTCAAAATTTGGCCGAGTTATAGACTTGGATGCAAATAGAAGACGAAAAAAAATACCGTATTATATTCGGGTCCAGTGTATTATGCTAGCAGCACAGTAACTCAAGTGTGTTGGGCATTGGTAGCAGCGGTCATATCTAAAAAGTACTGCAAAGCCTACACTACCATTCTGCTTACTACATTACACCTTTCGCCTTTCATAGGCTGCCTAACGCACAATGAGCCATTGAAAATAAAATATCACATTTGCTTTAAAGTAATTTGTGTTAAGAGTTTGGAAAAGTAAGCTATACAGGGTGGTCCACAAAAAACTGACAACCCAAGATTTTTTAAGTCCTACTTTTCTAGTTAGCACTCCTCAAAACCAAGAGGACAAACATCATTTCATTAGTCGATTTCTGTCCTATCTTGGTTCTGAGGGGCGCTAACTAGAAAAGTTGGACTTAAAATGTTGGGTCGTCAATTTTTGTGTACCCCCCTGTACTTTATGGGGAGTACAGCACCTATCCTACTGTATCTACCATACACACAAGTCCAGATTTCCTTAAAGCGTGTTGGTATTATGGCTTCAAAATTAATACTGTGTAGCTAGCCAGATTATACTAAACTGAGTTCAACTACAATACTTACAACACCAACGTGAAACGAAAATACAACAGTGGTGGCATCACGGAACCCGATATGATCCACCATTACACCAGAAGTAGTGCGTGAAACAAAACGACTGCAACAAAAAAAACAGCTTGTCAACCTTACTTTTCAGATATTGTCAAAGTAGAACTGCATTTTGTTAAGTCGTCCAGCCCTTCCCACGCTGCAATCCAGAAACATTTTCAAAAACTAAAACATTGTATATTATAAACCTAATTTCTATTCAGGGTGGTCCACAAAAAAAACTGATGACCCAAAATTTTCAAAGTCCAACTTTCTAGTTAGCACCCCTCAGAAACGGGAGAGGACAAATCTTGTTTCATTAGATTTGATTTCTGTCCTCTCGTTTTGAGGGGTGCTAACCAGAAAATTGTGGGGTCATCAGTTTTTTGTGGACCATGTAGGGAAAAAAATAGGTTGTTTAAAAGAACTCCCCTCTTGGGTTTACAAAATATTTGTGAACTTAAATAAAGTTCTTTTAGATACGCCTTGTACAGGGTGGTTCGTAATGAGGTTATGCCACAATAGTAAAATTAATTTAGGCGTAAAATTAAAGAAATCAATATAAATAGTTTGTCAGCCAAATCCATATCTTCTGTGAACGCTTCTTCCCTCGGATTGGACTGGAGACAGGAGATGCAGTGCAGCGTAAACAATTTTGCCAGAAGGGGCAGCTGAGCAAATGCTATTTCACTGGCTGTTAGTTGCCGAATTCCTTCTTCCTCCTTGCCCAATTTTTTATGATGACCGGTTCCTTACTTGCAGTAGGAAGCTAAACTGTCCTAAACATTACATCTTCCCACCATATTTTTTATTTAGGAGGGTTGCTGTCCAATCTAATTTCTAGTAAACTCTTATAGAAGCCTCATTTCTTGTTCTCTGAATTTGAAATTCATTAAAACTAGCATAAATGCAACGGAAATAATTGTACAGTGGAGCCCTGCCTACGATCATATACCAATGCAAACTAAGACCGAAAACCACAAGGACTATCCAAATCCCATTTTGCATGTAGTAGCACGGGTGCCTGGAAAAGGTTTTATCAAAACAAAATCCAGAATCAGACATGGGGGCGAGTAACCAGGGTGACAAAATGGGAAGTAGCCCGAGCTAAGAGACAAACAGCCACACAACCATTAGCGTACTATGCCCGTGTTCATTGTTAAGCGCAGGCCATGTTTAATTGTTAGAGGGTGTTTCACAAGAGCCAAACAATTGACGGCTTGAAATGCCATCAAGGAAAGTACGAGCACTCTGAATATGAAAAAGGTTTACCCAACTTGAACCAATTGTACGGTTAATCGCTCCCAACTTCCAAATTAATTCGAGCTTTGCGTAAAGCAGGCACGCCGCTGAGGAAGTAGGGGCAGACGGGAAGAGGGGACGGAAACCCAGCCAAACAGCAAAGAAAGCGAAGTCTGCTCAGTTACGTCGACAGTGGAAGCGACGATTACCCTAGTACACAGTCCCATCAGTTTAATGTGATTTGATCTTGCTTTCTCGTAGTTCAGAAGCTAGGGTGCTGTCCACTACTCGTGCTTTGCTCGGGTTCACATGAATCTTTTGCAAAGCTCACCCTTTATGTTAGGGAGACTTAGCAAAAATTACTTAGTAAATATGTGAATTTACAGTTTTTCGTTTCCACAAAAGAACCTGGCTGCAGCTTTAATAGACGCTTCAAACACATTAAGTTTGGGCACAGACGCTAGACGTGAAAAGTTAAGATGTACTAAAGGTATATTCTTCCCAGAACCATTTTTCTCGATCCTCCACATCAAGTAAGGCCCCGAAGGTCTATATACTTTTCATTAGTCAATCCCTTGCTAAAAATAGTTTTAAAATGTGGAGATTTTCTGTTGAATATTGGGAACTATATTTATTAGCATCCTGTGATTATATGACCGTTTGCACGCTTATGACGTTTCATCTGTATGTGCGTGCACTAATTTTTAATCGTTTGCTATAAATTACCACGAGATCAAAAATCTAAAAGACTAATGCGGTAAAAAGTAAAATTATCTATGCTAATATACCGCCGACGAAAAATTATAAGACTAAAAAAATTATAAAGTGTAATGTTATCAAGGGCGGATCCAGAACGAATCCTTGGAGGGGGCCGCAGGATGATTTTTCTACTTTTTCGTTCATTTTTATCGTAATTTACTACTATTTTTCAACAATTTCGGCAGTTTTTCGGAATTTATTTGCCTTGGAGGGGGCCGCAGCCCCCTTGGCCCCTCCCTTGGATACGCCCTTGGATGTTATAATACGGAAATCGTTCCAGTTCGCAACGACACAATTGTATTCCCTTGTTTCGTCATCTACGCCTAAAGCCAAAATGAGATAGTAGCTGCGTTCCTTGCTACGAGGTACACTGCTACTTCCCAGTTGACCTTGTATTAACTACGCCGAGTCTCGCGAAAAGAAGCGATGGCAACATGCGCGGAAGGCGATGTGCACGTGGCTGTTATAAGGCAAGCGGAATGTACCTTTACAAGTTTTTTATCTTGAATCTGGTGTCAGTCAAGCTTCTACACCTCATTTCTAAATGTACAGAATACCTTAACTCTCCCATGTGAAGCAGTGCAAAACAAAGTTTTGTAAACGAGTTGGATATCTTTGTTTTGAAAAGAGGATATAGAAATTCTGGTGCTAAAAATTTGTTTTTAAATAATTGAGAATGCTTACCCGAAGCCACTGAGAGACGACCACAATCCGGCAACGCAGCCATGAGTCACTGGGTCATCTGGGTAACCAGCATCACTGAAATAAAAATCTACACATCACTAAACAGAAGACATTATTGGTAAACCTTTTTCAATTTTAATTTACGCTGGTACTTCCCCAGAAAATTCATAATTTTTTTTAAATCTTGAAGTTTTTCTTCATTGCACATTAAGATCAGACTTTTCTTAGGTGGAACAGACATACGATAGTCTTGGATTTGAATTTGATTCATAAGTAATAACTGGGGCCACAAGACGGCCGCCTAGATGTTAGCTTCGCAGCTCTACAATCAACAGCATTGCTAACGCAGGAAAGTTGTACTGCCAAAATACGTGAAAAAAAAAACTTTCCAAGTGCAAAATTCAATTAAAAAAAAAGCTAGGCCATGAAATCTTGATGACCAATTAACGGTTCCAACTTAGTCTTCAGAATTGATTTTACCAGGAGATTATAAACACATCCATGTCCGTACGACTACATGTCTGTTCAGGTTTCAATTAGTTGAAACAGACTAAAATATGCATTTTCAGTACAAAAAATGAAACGTGTGAGGAGCAATTGTGGGGATGGGGAATATAGGGGAGGGTAAACGGCAACTAAAGATAGAAAGACAAAACCTACTACAGGGCTTTAAAAGACCAAAAATACGCAGAAGGATTATGCGCAAACCAAACCCGCCAGGCCATACTACATAAAACACACCTTCTGCACTCTGTTGAAGGATATAAATGAAGGATGGCAAACTGTATGGCCACAAACTATAAGGAGCACAAAACACAATAGGGATCACAACAGGGGTGTGGAGGAAAGGGTGAAGAGAAGGCCAACAAAGGGAGAAGAGATTGGGGAAGGGATGGGTGGAAAAGAGGAGAACAGGTAGAGGAGGATTATTTTTTTTTTGGGAGGGGGGGGGGGGCGAATCTTGATGTAAAAGGGGAAGAGACTTCCGCTTCTTCCCCAATGTAGTATACTTCCAGATTAGCCAATAATCGTTATGGGCTTTACAAGTAGTACTTAAAATACAATTCCTATGGTGTCTGGAATCGAGCCATCACAACCTTGGTATTTACAATCATACGGATTTACAGACTGAGCTGTCATCACCTGTAAGTCAGGATTTTTAAACATTCCTTTAAAGTGGATGCATTTGTGTAGTACCATGAGTAACAAAGGAGGAAGTGTCCATAATTCTCCCCTTGTTCCACCACTCGTTCTGAGTCGTGAGCCCATGGAGCCAACTATCAAACGAGTAACCTTTCACTTTCGCAGAAAACTGACATTAATAACAATTACGCTGTGTCAGCTTTATACCGAATAAATAATTTGTGCTGTGTTTAGTTTAAGCACTCAACGCACATGCAATAGCGTTTCAACAACCTTGAAACAAAGGGGGAAGGAAAAAAAAAGTGGTTTCTTTGCCAAAGCTGACTAGGGCAGAAATTGTGTGTCTTGCCTCCCTGCTCCTAGTTTTGGCCATGACAGGAAGTTATCGTCTCAAAATGAAATAAAACTTTGACGGTATCAAATTAACTAGCCAGGATACAGGAGGCAAAATCTGCATTACGCTCTTCGACGACCTCGTGACAAGTGGAGGAATAGAGCAGTGACAGTAACGTCATATTGTACACAATTATGCTGGAGCCAGTAACTGGGCTAGCTGTAAGGGGCACTGGAGGAGAAAAACGATGGGAGTGTTACTGAAGTAAATGCTGTTATAGCAGTTTTTTTTAGGCTAAAACACACGATTTTTGACGATTTGGCAGTTGCTGAAATTTTTAGCAAGTGGAATCTTTTCCGATTACACCCCAGCAGCATTAAGGTATTGGAGAAAACAGTTTTTTTTAGGGCTAAAAATCCGCTCTCAAAGCTCTGCATTGACTAGAAGTGCCGTTGTTTTCCCCTCTAATTTAATCTAGTGCCCTTGCAGCTATCTATCCAGATGCTAGATCATACCCATTATGGCGTTATTTTCGCTGCCTTATACAAAGCTGAAATTAAAAACTCCTGGAGAACAAATTGGGCACTTCCTGTGTTATTCAGAAACATAGCCTCAATTCTTTCCAAATGTAGAGCTGTTTACATTATTCTGACCACCTTGCAACTTACATGACTTCGTGCAAAGCATCGACAACGCCACTAACTTGCAAACCCGCAATGCCAATACCATTCAAACCCAGCGTAACACACAGAATGGCAAGAGTGCTGCAAGAAAAACGAAAAGCCCATTAAACATGCCCATATCAACAAGTTACAAACAATAACTGAATCATACTCACTATACAAATTCAACGCCAGGGAAAGGGCCAATGATGAAGTAAGATAGGCAAACAAGGATACAGCAAATTATGATGCACGGCTTAACTGCATCCTGCAATTTAAAGCAGATACTCAATGCAACAATAGTACAACAAACTAGGTAAACAGCATACAGCTTTTAATAGGGTTTTCTGGTTGTGGCCAAAGTAGATTTACTTTAGATATTCAACTTAATTTGACTTTCCATGGAACCTATGGAATAGTAGCTACTGCCAACACAAGGACCCTGATGCAAATAGACTTAATGGACCATAAAACCATGCCCAAGCTGACTGCGGGCACAGGATTTGCAACTGCTCCCCCCCCCCCCTCCCTATCAGCTACCACGGGCATACACACATGATCAAGAAAAAAATTAGTAAAAAGCGCAATTTTTTATTATGAGTTCACTTAAAAATAATTTATATCTTTTGGGTTTCTGGTCTATTTATGGACATGAAAGCACTTTATTGAAAATGCCGTACACTGGCACTGGTTTACTTTGAAACTGATAAGCTGTTGCAAAAAAGTACGCTTTTTCAAAGGCCACTAGAGGTTATTTAGTCATGTGAAAAAGCGTAATATTTTGCAATGGAAAGCACTTTATTTTTAAAAATGAAAACTAGGCTATTTTTGTTTCAGTTAAATTCAGCTTGTTCCAGTTGCAAGGCGGCGTCGCGCCATTCCTTGCAAGGCGGCGTCGCGCCATTCCTTGCAAG
>JAHWFP010057405.1:0-57614 GCA_023313725.1 Lithobius niger
GTAAATGATGCTTGCCAGACAGTATTACCGATTTTGTTTTTAAATTCACCATAACTGGTTTTTTTTTTAGCTATCGAATGGTGCTAATTTTATGTTGATAGCTTTAGTCGTTTTGAAGTTACTGTTTTTGACAAAAAACACTGGTTACAAAAAAAAGACACCTGAAAGTAAGAAATTTCCCATCCATGTCACAAAACTAAAATATTTTTCATAAGCAGCATTGAGTACAGCAGCTAAAGCTTATCTGTAAATTTTTAAAAATATATATTTTTATCACTATCTGCAAAATCGTTACCTTAGTAGTTATGCTAAAAATTACCATTTTACGCTGTCACTGCTCATTTTTAAAAATTAAAAACTCCTGTTTAGTTTAGAAATCCAATTTCTTAAAAATACGCGAACAATTACGGTTGCAATTCAAAATTGAAAAATATCAATTCTTAACGTTAAAACTCAATACATTACTAAAATCTGATGTGAGAAGGTGCTGTAGCACGAGTGCATGAGACATTCTGTAATATAATAGTTTACGAATAATTAGCCTGAATGCAGGATTTTCGAAGACTAATGTGATAAATTCGAATTGATTTACGCTAATAGATCGTTGGATAAAAGTTGTAAGGTGTAATTTTAATGTATAAAATACAGCGTGAATATGATGACTGGTTATGCTGGTGTAGAAATGATAAAAAAAAAGCCCTTTGTCTCGTGTATTAGATTTAAGAATAAGATACTGTTGTAAGCTTGACAACCAGGCAAGCACCAAAGATAAACTTAAAGAGTGACATGTTTAGGATGCAATAGTAAACCTTCACCAATGTCGGTCGCCATTCGTTAAATGGAAAAATCCAAATCCAAAATGGCGACTGATTAAGAGCCCTGATACTCAGATTGCCATATCTGAAGAACATATTACCAAGAAACAAGAGGTGGTGTTGTCTGCAGAATTACAAGGACCATCCAGCCATGCGCGCTATACATGTTGCTAGTCTCTTTACGTGATTGTAGAGCTAGATTAATGCAAACAGTATTTAAACATTCAGCAGCAGCACACCTGCTAAAACTGTTTCTACATGGCGACGAGATAGTCGAGAATGGAGAGTGAATTTTAATGTCTACTCGCCAAATGGCGAGTGCTACGCAATTCACATTTGTGAAGGTTGGAAATAATCATTGATCAATAGAACTCGCTTGTCTTCATCAGGCTTCTACTGCGGGGTTGTTTGAGTTTGAAATTACATCGTGTTGTTGGTTGTTCTCGCCTAATGAAGACAAGCGAGTTGTATTGATGAATGCTTGTCGAAAATTCGCGGAAACAACGTTTCCCCACCGACATTTTGCAATAGCGTCACCGTTCCTATGCTAATTCACAAATTTCTAAGTAAGAAGCCACACGCACTTTTTGGAAATAACCATCTGGTTATATCGTCTACCTAACTAACTTTGTGCAAACTGGATTTGAATTCAACTTACTTTCACCAATAATTAAGGGGGCACCTACCCTAAAAATATTCCCATCAAAAAAATGGTTTTTTCTAAGGTATTCTGGTATACATGTACCCTTCATACTACAACAGTTTTTTTTTTAACCAAGACCTTTCACGGCTAAAAAAGATTTTTTGGGGGGTTTAGGTAGCCTTGCGTAAGGTTATAAGTTTCTCATTCAAACTAGATTTTCTCGGATTGAGAATATCGCTTGCGGTCAATCACTAAAAACATCATAACTCAACTTAGAATTGCGATGTCTTGAAATTTTTTACTTAAGTTCCCATATGTGGTGACTATAAAGTAAACTAAAATCATTCTTATACACACTTCCAGTGTGGTTTTAAAAAAATTCCAAAATTTGGGCTATATAAATTTAAGCTATATGCAAATTGTGATTCTATTATAAAATATAAAAAATTGTAGTAGCAAAATTATTTTAGTTTACATGATAGTGCTATGTATACAGATGATTTAGAGCCCAATCTCATTCATGTGCACCAATTTGTGCCGATGTTATCAAAGTAGCTGTACAAAAGTGTAATAAAACTTACCAAAAATGTACCGGAACGGTACTCCCACAAAAATTGACCAAATCAAAATTTAAAATATGCTCTAGACTCGTATTTCAACATATTTTAAGGTAAAAAAAAAATTATGACTCTGAGGCAATTACACTAAAAGAAAAAAAATTCTCAAAGTTACGCCTCATTTTAGGTGCCCCCTTAATAATGTTTCTTGCTTTTACTCTTCAAAACCCAGCTTTATTACATTATGCAGGTGTATATGTTGGCTTGTAAAAATTGTCATTAATGGCCTTTTATGTTCTGATCAAATGACTAGGTGGTGGTTTTGAATTAGAAGTTCACTATCCTCAGTGGCGGCGCATGCACAAGCCTATAGATCGACATCACGTTCTTCTGGATTCTCTAGGAAAACTTGTTGAGGGTAAGACCTTGTATATGCACCGTAATCTCACTAATTAGGAGATAATAGGCTACGTGACGAATTTTAGATAACGATTGGAAATTAAAGTAGTAACGCATAAAATGATAAAAAAAAAAATTTGTTAAAAACGTCATCCTGATCTTTAAAACATCTTTAAGATGCTGCAGCATGACATGTGGTAGCAGGCACAGGAACAAGTAGTTTGCTAGCACAATTACTGATGCTGGCAAGACAGTACATTGTATTTCTCTTAAAATCTTGTCCAAGAGCTGAACAAAAGGTTCAAATGCAAGATTCAGCCATATTTAGAATTTTTCATTGGCTAAATACATGTACTGGCAGAAGTGAATACATATCATTCCATATCTTGTCAAAAGGTCATCTTGGAGAGAAGCTGTCAGTTTCGTTTCTCAGATACAGGCCAGTTGATTCAGCGTTGCTAGAATCTTATTTTACCAGAGCAGCATTAAAAGGCATCAGTTTTCTGCAAGCGCCTGAACTGACATAGAATCGGGAGGCGAAACACACAATTTCTGGTGCCTTAGTCTGCCTTGGCTTGCAGTAGCCATTTGCTTCGCCGAGCATTCATGCTTGTGGAATGCTGTAGCAAGCGGAGGTGCCACATGCCTGGATTAATCGTTACCGGAGTAGTATTTTTCCACATCTATGTATTCGGTTAAAACCTATCTGCCGTTTTTTTAACGCGTGTTATCCGAGAAAATTACAATCAGTCGTTCCAAATTTGATCGCATGGGTTCGCCACCATGAACGAGAGATGAATTGTTGCTCTTGGTAGCGTAAAACGGCGATGACATTGGCAAAACATCGACATGACGAAAGATTCTCTTGACGAAAAATCCGGAATAGCACTTTCACCACCAGAACGACTACTAAAACAGTCACTTAAATTTTCGAAGACAAACTTATCGTCATCAGAAGCACTAAACAAAATAAAAATAAAGTCGGGTATTACTTTACTTACCACGGTTGAGCTCTCAGCTGCAAATTACAATTTAAAGTAAACAAAGCAGAACATTAAAACTGCATTGATGATCAATCATCTGACATGAGGGAAAACTCGAATCCACTCTACACGCTTCTTCCCTGGTGTCAAGTCAACAACTTTCAAGTACCCTATTTCCTAAAATGAGCACCCGGTTGCTTGTCAGTTTCACAACGCACAAAACCCAGTGCTAAATCTACACCCAGCTCTTTTTCGAGGCCCGGCTGTCACTGATTTCGAGAGCCGGTGAACTAAACGTGCATGTAGCTATTGTAGGCTGAAGTTCAGCTATTAAAAATATAAAATTAGTTTCTTACTATCTCCAAAAATACAGCCCTTTACCTTTGGCTAAAATCACTTATTTTATGCTGAAACGCTCAAAATTAAACTTAAGTTATACATAGCTTCCTGCTCGTTACCCAGCATCCAATCCTGACAGTCGTTTTGGGCGTCGACGAAGGTAGTTGATGGATGCTCAGTGCTCTGTAGTTTTCTACTTAGCAGAATCCTCCTCATTGTGTTACCAAAATTGGATGCGGCATACGGCAAATTTCAGCCTACTGCTTTGCGTACAATAATTGTAATTGTATACCTTAATTGTAAAACTTGCATTACTTCCGGTCATTTCCTCCCTCTCCACCTCGCATTTAGACATCACTGTTTCTTTTGCCGCGGCACGAGCTGGGTCGTGTTAAATTTGTTGCGTACATTGTTTCTTTTTTGTCAATGATTTTCGTGGAAAGAATGCCAAAAGACGATGAGGCCCGACCGACAATAAAAGATGGTCCGTTTGGATTATTGTTCCCCGGAGGCGATGGCAAATTCAAGTCAGAACGGAGTCAAACTGTAAGTAAAATTTGCGAGTCGAGAAAAGATGGCGACAAGATTAGTCCTAATGCTGATGCATGTATGGAACCTGCTATTCCTTGGGGAAATTTGGCCGAGTTTAGTCTAAACTTTGAGGGAAGAAATGAATGCTATTGATTTGGGTCGACCTTGTAATAATTGCAGTGACACGGAGGACTGGTGTCGAGACGAGACAGAATTTACGTACCCTGACGGGGCGAGGGTTGAAGCATACAGATATGTGGCCTCCGCGTGGTATGAATAATGATGGCTGTGGTGATGATGATGAATTTGATTGTTGTTATGGTTGATAGCTGTGGTGGTCGTTGGTTGGAACCTGGTGAATAAGTAGTTCATTTAGAATGATATGTATGTAAATCTGCCAAAGCGGCAGAGGTCGGGCTGCGAGGGCAAGCTGATTAAAATTTCTGGTAGATGCTTCTTCACAAAGGGGATTTGTTCAACTCTGCGCGCCTATTCTTCTCCGTTATGGTGATAGAAACTATGCTGGAAATTGTTGACATGGTGATGAGGTCAGTGCAAGGGGAGTTTTTTATAGTGTCCGCGGCCTATCTTGAGTTCGCTGCAGAAGGAACACAGATAATCGATTGTATGTTTTTAGTAGCAGAGTGCCTTTCTGATATCCAAGATGGTTACAAAAATGATGGCGGCCGTCGATTAAAGCCGCCTCCTCCAGGAAGACGTAGCCGCTCATAAAATACTTGCAGGACTCAAGATACGCCGCGCACACAGTAAGTGTTGTTTCCCTTGCGTGAAGCATTACAGTTCTATGCTACTTTGATAGCTCATGGCAGCCGCAGTTGTCTCGGATCATAGTCAACACAACGACTTTGCAAATATTGGTACTGTTAACAATGAATGAGACGTGGAGAGCGGTTGAAATTTGCCTTCGCTGCGGAATTATATACTCCTGAAACTAGTGGCTTGGGCGCCAACTCTCTGAAATGTTTGGTGTGCCCCTCCAAGATTTGTTAAAGCAGGCTCGACAGGAGGTTGCTGCAACTGCTAAGGTGGCCCCGTTGCCCAGACGTCGCTTACCAGAAGGACGTTGTGTTTTTCCTTGGCAGGGAGAGGCTGGCAGCACCGGGGGCGTGGTTTGGAGTTTTGGTGTTGAACACGCAGGGTGCTCCGTCCCCTCTACTAGGACAGGGGTTAGCCAATTTTTTCGTGATCCAATATTGTTTCGAGTGTGGGCGTGATGCTGCGTCGGCGCAAAGTAGTACAAACTGTGAGGCCCGAAGTGATAGACTGGGCACTAAGGCCCGTGGGTAATTCCAACCTACAGCCTGAAATGCTTCACCAGTTGTTCTGGGCTCAATAGCACCGTAAGATACGCGCTGATTTGGATGTCGGTAGAACGGATTACGTATTGGGATGCGAGCAAAAGCTATAGGTGAATACAGTATATCAAGAACAATTTGGCCAAGGTTATCCGGGGCAATGAGGCTGTGTCCTGTATATGTAATGTGGAAGAGCGTCGGCTCCTATCAATTAAAATGGTAAGTTTAAAAGGATGGCGTCACTTGAGAAAATGCATTGAGGGAGCAATAAATCTTGGCTGACCTTGCAATGTAGGTTACGCTGCTAAAACCGGAAGACAGATTGCATTCGAGCTGTGGCATTACAAGTCGAGGGGTTATCCTAGTTAGGACCTGGTTTCATAAGGCATGCCTGTGTGGTCTGAGTGGGCCTAGACTTGGCTTGGCTATTGTGGGTGACTTTCGCCGTCTCTTGGCCTAAGACCATGCAGCCTAATTGGCTATACATCACGTGATTAAAATCATGAATAGGTAAACGGGGGCGAATTAGTAAGTGTCCTACGTGATGACATAAAGGGTTAAGTGTTTGTCACACGTGGCTTACAAGCAAGGAAGATACTAGGTAGAATAACACCACTGACCTGAGAACACAGATTTGGTCCATGTGGGCGACAATCTGGAGTGGAAGGGTTTGCCAAAGTTATTCACGTGTCACTGACTCAAGCCTTCTTACTTGCTCGAACACAGATTTTGTAATGATTTGCTGGGATTCCATGAGTTGCCCAGTGGTGCAATTGATAATTAATTCAGGTGGTGCTCTGTGAAAGTCTTTAAAAATATAGGTGTCTCATTGGGGTATAAACATAAAAAAAATGAAAGCAGTAATTCTTACCCAACTGTAAGAATTATGGAGCGTACTTCAATATTTCGTCCGGTGGCGCTGGACTTCTTCAAGAGGTGAAATCATAAAATTGATGATGAAGGGACGACAGATGAAGGTGAAGGGGTTAATCTGGGGTTTCCCTATATTCGGACCTCGACCGGTTCGTTCACTCGGGTTGTGCCAAACTGGGTGGTGTCCCCTTGTTTCGTGGATCTCCTTGGGCTAGCGGAGGAGAACCCAGTTTCTCTGCGTTTCATCAGGATCTTCTGCTCAAGAGACGATTGTTACACCCGACCCTTCAGGCTCTTTATCTTCGCGCGTAGAGACGCTTTGACACATTCTCTTCACAATTCGGGCTTTTTGACAACCTTCGTATCACTCTTTCTCTGGTGGCATAGAGTATCTGCCGTTGAGGTGTATGGTGGGAAAGGGGGAATGAGTAATGGATCCTATCATGTACGAATTCCTGCAGCCACATGTTCAGAAAGTAGCGAAGCCCCTCGAACATCTGTTTCAAGAGGGGCTTTTCCGTGTCAGAACTTAAAGGTTGTACATCCATCCACCATCAATTTAGTTCCCGCTAGGTTTTGACACTCTTCTACGAGCTCCGTGCATGGGCGTTCACTGTTGGTAGTCTTCTGGAAGAGATACTCTCCACGTGCAGGTGGCGACAGAGACACATTATTATGGGTCATCTTCTCCGAGAGGTTAAGGTGTCAGTCATCTCTGCCCAAGAGATGGACTTTGTGATGGCAGGTCGTCACGTGAAACGATAGAGCACCGGTAGGAAAGATGCCTAGACCAGTTGATTCTTAGACGAAGGCTAACACACTTATTTCCATGGCATTTGTGTTCTTTTGGCTTTTGCTACTGAATGTCTAGGGAGTTGTTCAAGATATCTTGTATAAATCATAACCATTAAAAACTTGGGGTCGGTTTATCGGTCGATCGGTTTGTTTGTTTATATGTACGTCTTCTCCTCCGGAAGTAGGAAGGCTAGAAATGTGAGAAAGGTCTCGAAAGACAGGAAATTACTCCGGATATCGTTTAGGCGTATTTTCGTAGTTCTAAGTAAAAGTTTTCCCCTCGAAAAAACGAAAAAACCCCTTTGGACCATTGTTGAAACGAATTTTTTTGAAGTTGATTGTTAGTTTCGGATTATCACACATTCCATTATTCCTGCTGAGAGGATGGTCCACGATTGTTGTGCCACGTAGGCGACGCGTGGTCCAGTAGTGTTGTCGGTGGGATTATGGCTGGCAATCCGAATAGCTGTCATTCAAGAATGAGGCACGTGCAGCTCACTCTTGGGACGACTGTCGGGAGTTGTATTTTGGGTATTTCAAATTCAAACTACCAATTTGGCCATAAATTTAAATGAAAT
Source organism: Lithobius niger (assembly GCA_023313725.1). Taxonomy (NCBI): domain Eukaryota; kingdom Metazoa; phylum Arthropoda; class Chilopoda; order Lithobiomorpha; family Lithobiidae; genus Lithobius; species Lithobius niger. The sequence continues at coordinate 7,830 of JAHWFP010057405.1, forward strand.
TACGTGAAGGTACGAAAATATTAAATGCTAAATGCAAATTAGGCCTACTTAAACAAACTATATTGATAACAGAAAAGGGTGTTAGAAATATTTCTACGTTTGCATTTGTAAAACATCGACATTCGATCAGTATGCCATTAGCTGGTGCTCTACTCATCAGTCTAGCGAAATTGTGGTAAAAACGAATATCGGGTATGATTTCGTGCTGCGTGTAGGCTGACTTGCATTAAAACCTCACGAAACGGTTGGTTAACTCTGTCAACAAACCTTTGTGTTAATGTTTGTTCAATGACGCATTATTATCTTTTGATGTTTTACAACTATTTCGCCATTGGGGGTGGGGCGACATAAATTAATGCACAAAAATGCTAAAGCACATAAAGCAGGAACGTTAAGTAAACATTCCTAAAATAAGTGAACCAAGAAAACCTATGTAGGGGTGGTGTAAGAATTTATAGGGGTTTGGTGGTACTAACACGAATTATAGGTGACTTGCGATTCCTGGTGTTCAGCTCTGGTGTTGCTTCTACATCTTATGCAGCACAATTTATTTGAATAAAAAAATCTGTTCACGATAGGGATCAGGTTGCAAAATTAGAAGCAAGACTTACTAACATAAACAAAGAAAAATGAAAGAGTAGGCACAAGTTATGGTTTGTTTATGAACTGAAACATTACAAAAAACGCGCAGTGCAATGTTCATGATCGTTTTTTGGTGTGAATTCTCCGTCAGCAGCATAAATTTGAGTGAGAACATAGGTTGTGTGCCTAGAGGCGATTGTGAGCAGCCTAGCGGTGAGCGGCGTTATATGATCCGTATTGTTATGATTATTATTTTTTTTTTGGTAGTTTAGGACATAACTTTTTTTCTAAATGAAAGACGAAAATTACAGGTAAGTATAAGCCAGTTTTTTTTTTTATCAAAGTCAAAACCATGAAGGAAAAAATCTGAAAATTTCCCATATCCCAAGATTACAATTCCAGCCCATTATTGGTCTCCCTAATTAGTGTAATCACACCATATGGGGATCAGGATGGATGAATGGTTATCAAGACTGTCGTGTCCTAGGCCAATCCAAATAAACCTTAAATGAGTCGAACCAGTCAACCTTTAAAATAAAATTTAAACAACTCAGTTCACCAAGATTTATACATTTATCAAAGTACATTCTAACAAATGTAGGTATGTTTATTGGAATTGTAGGTGAACAGATGTGGAAACTCAGTTTGAGCATAATAAAATCTCCTGTACCTTTACATTTTTTCCTTGTAACTACTGAACGGTTAGCTGTAGGAGCTTGTGGTTTGGACCATCAGAAGGCATGCAAAAAAAAATCTTTAAAATGGTTAAACATCAAAGTCATAACTAGAAGTGGAAATCAACTGGAAAGTGTAAATCGTTCGGTTCACTATTTTCTTTTGAAAGGCCAAACACCCTTTGTTCTGGCCATGTTCGGTTCGGCTTGGTACAGCCTTACTACTTATAAACCTACCTGCATATTGTACCAATAAAACCATCATTTGATGTTTGTTCTTAATCAAATAAAATGCACTTTTCTCATAATAGCAATAATAATACAGGTTTAGAATCTTGATGTGATGTATGGTACAATATTGCAATACTACCTAATAAGTAATAACCAAAGTAACTTACTTTGTTACACGTAAAGTTTGATTTTGTGTTTTATGAATGGTCTTTCCGTCTAGCAACAATGCTTAAGTATGACATGCAGTATATTTTCATTTTCCAGCTTGCAATGATACAGGCAGTTCTGTGGACAAGTGGCTGTCGCGTCTTGAGTCTTGCAATTGGTTGTCGCACGTCAAAGACGTTCTCAATTGTGCCTGCCTAGTTGCACAGTGCATTGATCATGAAGGTGAGCAGTTATTTATGTGTAAACTATGTTGGCAAGTGCATATTTATATTACTTGTGCATTGTGACAAAAACACTAGTAGCAGGCCAGTTGAAAGGGGGGGGGGGAGAATTTCTGAACCGATTTTATATTTACTGCACCAGTCTCGATCTACGATTTTGACAGTTGAACAAGGTACTAGTTTATTTTAACCTTTTATTATGGCATGCCTCGTGCAAGGGGCATACATGAGAAGGTAAATCTAGGGTGCTGTAAGGGTATCTGATTGGTTTGACTCGCAGTATTGATCATGTATAGGTTTTTCGATAGGAAAACATCGTTCGTTACCTTACTGTGAAAGTTCTCGTCAAAATTAGAGTCATAATTACTGGAATTATGTAGAAAATTTCCGCTCATTTTCACAACGAGGACACTTTTTAATGTCCAGCTAATTTTCGGTGGCTGGCTGCCACCATCCTCAGGCACTCCTACGAAAGCTTTTGGCCTCCGTGTGCTCCTACATCGTTGTTGTCTGCTTCAAATTTGTAACCGACGCTCCTCGCGGCCTCCCGTATTTGGTGGGCAGCATACTCTCAAGTTTATCTAGCTTCCACTTCCTGCCAAGCTGTTGCTTCAGGTCGTTGCCAATGACGTTTTCGACCCGGGGAAATGTTGTCCCTTGAATATTCATTAGCGAAACACCACCAATTTTGTGCTGTCAAATGGCTGTTGATTCTAAGCATCTCAGATGCCTGTCGTTTTTAGAATTCGACTTCACAAGTGTCTCAGCTTTTTCCCATCCAATATTATGCTTAGACTCCATGCAGTGAGCTGCGATGCCGTTGTCTTCTTTTTTGTTTCTCACATTGGCTATGTGCTGCCCCATTCTCGTCCGGATTCCCTTCCTCGTCTCACCTATATACTTGTGAAGTCGAATTTTAAAAACGACAGGCATCTGAGATGCTTAGAATCAATTGCCATTCGACTGCACGAAATTGGTGGTGTTTCTCTAATGAATATTCAAGGGCCAACATTTCCCCGGGTCGAAAACGTCATTGGCAACGACCTGAAGCAACAGCTTGGCAGGAAGTGGAAGCTAGATGAGCTTGAGAGTATGCCCACCAAATACGGGAGGCCACGAGGAGCGTTTGTTACAAATTCGAAGCAGACAACAACGATGTAGGAGCACACGGAGGCCAAAAGCTTTCGTAGGAGTGCCTGAGGATGGTGGCAGCCAGCCACCGAAAATTAGCTGGACATTAAAAAGTGTCCTTGTTGTGAAAATGAGCGGAAATTTTCTACATAATTCCAGTAATTATGACTCTAATTTTGACGAGAACTTTCACAATAAGGTAACGAACGATGTTTTCCTAGAGATTAGGGATGCACATTCCCAAGCTATTTTGACGAAAGTAAGGACTCTTGTAGAGTGTTGGGATCGGATTTGTAAGTTTGAATGCCATCTAGCATTTAATCTTGCTTGTAAACGGGAAAGAATTGTGCCACGCAGCGTTTCTGTAAAGCCGAAGTCCAGAGGTGTGCACGGTCACGCGATCGCAAAGCAGACGGCGTTCAAGTTTCTGGTGGCACGGATCGGCAATTGCCACGCGGAATTGAGAAGGCTTCGGACAAATGTATTCATGATGAAAGGGATGCTCAGGAAGAAGTTGGGGGAAATATTGTGGAATAAGTTTCAGGAGCATATAAAAAGTATACTGAAGTGGACTGAGAGAGTGACAATAGAAAGACATATAGTGAAGTTGAAGAAGGGGGTGCATGAAGAATCATATCGGAGAGCAAGGGAAGAAGGAAAGGAGTGCACAGAATGGGAATTTGGTGGATGAGGAGGAATGGGGAGAGAAGTGAATAAAAAGAAAGAATTTCCATATGTTGTGAATCTGTCAAAAGTAGAATTGGATGAGGATGAACTGAGTGTTTTAAACATGGATTGGAAATTCATTCCTGTGGGCAAAAGAGAAGATTTGAATGTACGTGGTAACCTGACGGCAGATGTTGAGGAAATCTTGTGTAGTTATACTTGGGCACCCGAAGTGAGACTCAAAATTCAACATCTGTTGGTGAAAATACCGCCAAAAATCAAGCCCAACATTAGAGTAAAACAAGTTGAAGCGATTAGGAGATTGAGGACGAATAGTGAAATCGTGGTGTGCAAGGCTGATAAAGCAAATAGACAGTAGTGTTGGACAAGGTAGAGCATGACGAGAGGGTCAAGAAAGAGTTGGAAGGATCGGGAATGTACATAAAGAAAGAAGGACAGGGAAATGGGCCGATGATTAACTTGAAGTTTGGAATTGAAAGACTTAAAAAGGAAGGTCACATATCTAAAGAGGAGATGCTAAAACTTTGTCCAAAGATTCCCCCAAAACTGCCTTTAGTCTTCGCACAAATAAAGACCCATAAAGAAGGGCCCCATTGAGAGTCATTACGTCTGCAAAAGAGGGGATGGCCCAAGAGTTGGATTGGGAGGTAGCAAAACGACTTAAGAAGTATGTGCAAGGTGACAGTAGGCTGAAAAAGACAGAAGAGCTGCTCGAAGTGGTGAAGGAAGTAAAATTGGATCAAGATGAAATACTTGTGTCGTTTGATGTGATAGGCCTATTCCCTAGCCTGTCACATAGACTGATACTGGAAATGTTTGCAATGTCCAGGCGGAGGTGGAATGTTCCAAGAAAAGATTTTCAAAAAGATCGTGCACTGCTGAAGGTTTTGCTGTCTCACATCTATGTGGAGTTTGGACTTTGGAGGTTGCATATATTGGCAGACTAGAAGAGCGCCAATAATGGCGGAGCTTGTGATGCAGCACTTGGATGAAATGGTTTTAAAGTCTGGATTGGGTGTAAGGATATGGAAGCGATTCGTTGATGATGTATTGGCGGTGATGAAAAGGAGGGACCTGGAAAGACTGATGCAGAAGATTAACACCTGTAGAGAAGGAATCGAGTTCACGCTGGAAGAAGAAAAGGATGGGAAGCTAGCATTTTTGGACGTGTTGTTGAAAAGAAATGAGGACGAAGGAAGAATTGAATACGAACCATACAGGAAGCCAATGTCAACTGAAAGAGGGAATGATTACAGATCGGGACACCCAAAGGCACAATTGAAGGCGGTAGCAAGGAACGAGTTCAGACGGGTGGCGAGAAATTCGAGTGACAAAGTGACCGAAGCATTACACATGGAAGAGACGAAAGAGCGGTTTTTAAAGCTAGGGTACCCAGGTGGACTTATGAATAAAATGAGGAAGAAGGTGGGAAGCGAGAAAAAGAAAATCAGCGAAACACAGAGGGAGGAAAAAGAAAAAGAACGAAGGCCGAAGGTGGTACTTACACATCTCGAAGGGGTCAGTGAACCGATAAAGCGGGTGTTGGATAAGAGCAGATTCACTACATACTTTAAAAATACAGATAACATAAAAAAACTGACGAAAGGAAGAACGAAGAAGAAGGAACAAGAAGGAAAAATGGTGAGGAGGACACAGAAGCTGGAACATAAAGAAATGATGGGAGGAGTGAAGAACATTTCGAGAAGGCGTCTACAAGATTCCATGCAGAGACTGCGATGCCGTCTATATAGGTGAGACGAGGAAGGGAATCCGGACGAGAATGGGGCAGCACATGGCCAATGTGAGAAACAAAAAAAAGAAGACAACGGCATCGCAGCTCATTGCATGGATAATTTATCGTCTAGGGACCTAGACAAGGGGGAAATTGATGTTCTGAAGCTTGATCAGAAGTATATTCCGTGCTGGCCCGATCCAAAACCAGATAAATTAGCAAACCTTACTGCTGATGTGCAAGTGTTGATGGAAAAGTAAGCGATGGACCCCAACGTTGTAGCCGAAATAAAAAGAAGTGTGGATCGTACAAAAACACCAGAAGTGAAAAGTAATTTTTCCAAGGAACAACTGAAGGCAGTGATGAGACTCAAGAAAGATGAAACGGTGTACATCACGTGTGCTAACAAATCGAATGTTACAGTCGTGCTGGACAAGGATGAATACCTGCACAAGATGGAAGAAGGGCTGCAAGATGAGAAGATGTATAGGAAGTTGAACTACGACCTGGGCCACACACTCCACTCCTGCATTAATGGTCACTTAACGAGGTTGGTTAAAGAAAAATTGTTGCCGGAGGTTGTGGGGGAGAGTCTCACGCCAGAGAGTGATGCGAAACTTCCTGGAGTGTTTGGCCAAGTCAAGATACACAAGGCAGGGAACCCCATCCGGATGATTACCTCTGCAAAAGGAGACCCTGCGCAACGGGTCGATTGGTACCTCGCCCCTAGGCTCCAAAAATACATTTGGGGAGTACACGCGTTGGGAGGTACGACTCATTTTCTCCGGAGGTTTGACGCAGTGGAATTGGAGGAAGATGACAGGTTGAGATCATTTGACATCACGGCACTGTTTCCGAGCCTTTCACACCGGCTCATCATGGCTAAGTTCGACGAGGCGACCAGGAGACGGGGAATGAAGAAGGATTACCAGCTGGATAGAAGACTGTTAAAATTGCTCTTAACCAACATCTACGTCCAATTCCATGGGGTCACTTACTGGCAAGTGGCAGGGACCCCTATGGGTTATTCCTCTTCACCCAAGATCGCGGAAGTCGTTTTACAGGGTCTCGACGAATTTGTTGTTCGCAGCCACCCCTCCCTTAAGAACTGGGCAAGGTATGTGGATGATACATTTACTGCGGGTAAGGATGAGTAACTGGCCAAAGTGGACACGACGTTGAATTCGTGGACGCCTGACATGAAGTTCACATCTGAGGAGGAGGAAGGGGGACAGCTTCCATTCTTGGACACAGTAGTCATGAGAGGCAACCGGGGAAAGCTGACGTGGAAGCCATTCGTAAAACCAACGCGGACGGAAAGGGAAGTTGAGTTTTAGTCGGGTCACCCGAAGACCCAGCTGCTGGCGATTATGAAAGGAGAAATGTTGAGAATCAGAGGGCGAGTGATGCAAGTAATTGAAGGGACACAGTGGTTTGACAAGGCAAAGGAAAAGTTCCTCCGGTTGGGATATCCAGCTAAAGCCATCAACGAAGCCATCCGAAGAGCCAAAACCTGGAGGGACCCCCTGGTTAAGGGAGAACACAAGAAAAGGAAAGCAGACCAGCCCCCGACAGAGGTTTTGACTTATCTACCAGGATGTGGGGAGATGATAAGAAGAGCTCTAAAAAAAGTTGGGATAGGGTGCTATTTTAAGAACCCCACGAATATTCGCAAGATGCTCGGCAGGAAGATTGTGGAAGAGAGGAATACAGCAAGAGAAGGAGAAGAGGCTGATGGAGGAGGAAGAAGTTCAGCAACGGAAGAGCCAAATACATCCGGCCAAATGTTACCTCAAGAGAGGAAATTAAGGCAGGTGCAGGATGAATCCCCATCGGAACTCACGGGTATCTGACGAGGGCTATGACTAGGAAGGAAGAAGCCAGCATAAAAGAGCGGGAGGGGCGAGGAAAGCTGGGTGAAGGAGCTAAGAAAGAGTATGAACAAGTAAAAGAATTGAAAGAAGATGGAGGTGGTCCAAGAGATGCGGCCAAGATGGTGGATAAAGTGGCATCCAGTGTAGGAAGTGTGTGGTGGATCCCCTGCAAAGATTGTCCACAAGGTTACATAGGCGAGACAAAAAGGCAAATTTGCGTCTGAGTCAAGGAACATGCACAAGCCACCATTGACGGAGACAAGAAGAGCGCTGTAGCCTTGCACTGTGAAAAGAGTAAACACCAAGCAGACTGGGATAACACCAAGGTGATGCTGAAGTCGGACACGAGCAGGGGAGCACACCTCCGTGCGTTGGAGGACATTGCCATTCAATACGCCAGGATAGAAAGATCCCACTTATGAACGTGCTAAAATCAGCATATCAGCAGATAGAAAGATTAGTGACAGCAGAACTGAATCAAAAGCTGACAAAAAGCTGGGAAAAATTCTACCTTCATTCAGCAACAGCTCCAGTATTGATGAGGGAGCCAACTCAGACAGTGAGCTTGGGAGCTGACTGAGTTCCAAGGCTCACTGGGATAGAAGAGAGAAATTTGAATGTAGTGGACTTGGTGAAGTTCGTTGGTGGTTGTTGTTGTTGTGCAAGTCTCATGACTCTTGCCTGAAGAATACTATCAGTATATAGTCGAAAATTTGCAAGTTTGAATTGTGGAACTTGGACGAATTTTGGTTTTGCATAAGTGGCAGTCTTTAATATGAACTTCGACCAAAGTAATTCTGCCGAATTAACGGTATTTTCGAAAAATTAACTGATTTGGATGTTCCAATAAAACCTTTTGATAGATTTTGTGAGAGTCTTTCGAGTGGTGCTAATCTCGAGTCTGTAGTTTCAGTAGTTCTGGCATATAGAAACATAAATTTTCCATCCCCCCACCCTTAGTCAGGGCCAGCTGAAATTTGTTTCTATTGCTTTAAGAAAATATACATTACCTTTACTTGCCCTACCTCCCCGCTTGAGTCACCAACTGTCAGATTGAGAGGAAAAGATAGATGAATAACCGTTATTACGGGAATTCTTATTGGAGGGGTGCGCATGCGCAGTTGGGTGCCAAGCTGGCCGGCTCTTCGTAACGAAAAAACCTCTAGGGAAAGGCATTATTCTCGAAAGGAATGCAAAATTAACAATAGGAACAAATTTCAGCCGGCCCTGCGGGGGGGGGGGGGGGTTATGTTTCTGGTTGCCGTTCGGAAATATAAATTATCTGTAAATTTTAGCATAACTTCCCAAGGATGCTTTCTTTCCCTGCAGGTTTCAAAGTTGTTTAGCACTGGCCAGCTGCGTAACCCGGTCTACACATGCACGTGCGCAGCCTCTATAAATGCGTTCAGGCAAGGTGGTCTGCCATCTTTTACCCTTCAGTGTGCACCTGCACGGTCACGCTTTTGTTTTCTTTCCCTCTTCGCTTATGGCTAGAGCCTGGACCACTCCGAAGGACTCTTCCAATGATGGCTTCCCCTTTGCCCTCCAAATCTTCCACCTGTCAACCGTGACATGGTTGTCAGCCTGTCGTCGTCCCTCCACCTTCTGCTGTACTCCTGCTGCAGATTCGATGGATCATATCACCTTCAACGACTTCACCTTCCCGCAGCCAACTTGGGCGTAACAACCTTTTACCGTCCGTCTGCCGCTTCGCCCCTCGCCGCTGCCGCCTCGGCTCTCATTGTTGAATAACCTAACACCGTTCATCTGGCTTTCACGCTGCTGGCCAATCGACAAACCGACTGCCGCTACGTACAATCCCTCGCCGCCACCAGCATCACTAACAACGCAAATCCCAGATTAGGCTTATTCTGTTGTTGCGTTGGTTGTCTCACTAATCCTAATTCATCTACAAGTTCAAGCCTTTTTTTATGAAAGAATTGGATTTTCTGCTGCATCACACAAAATGACACTGTTTACCAGATTAGGCTTAATTTGTTGTTGTGTGCCTTTTCCTCAATCTGTTTCAATCATTGACGTGATACTGACTGCCGATCGCAGCTTCCTCTCCATGGCCACACCATGTTGAAAACACCGGTTTCGGTCCATTCATCGAAGCTAAACATCATCGGGCCTGATTCGCACTTGGATTGGTGACCGCCTGGGATTACCGAGCACTGAAGATTTTCACTGGTTTTCCACGTGTCATAGTTCACTGACCATCGTCTGGAACTCTTCAAGACTGTTGTCCATTACTTTGTCGTTGCAACTCATCCGGACTTGTCGTTTGCAGTGCTTCAAAACCAACGTCCTTCGCCGCCTGCCGCCTCTCATGACCGTTGCCATTCGCTGACTGTCGTTTGCCACTCTTCTCGACCACCGTCTTTTGCCGCTGTCGTTTCAGCTCTTTAAAACGGTCGTCCTCAACTGACATCGTCCTTTTCTAACTGTCGTCTCTTCCTCCGGTTGTTGCAGCTCTTCTAGTCGGTCTCCCTTAGCTGTCTTTGGCCCTCACCAACTGTCACTTGCAGCTCCCGGATTATTGTCCTTCGCTGCATGTCATCCTTCGCTGACTGTCGTTTGCAGCTTTTCAATATCGCCATCATTTGCCAACTGTCGTCCTTCGCACCTGTCGTTTCGCAGATTTTCTGACTTTCATCCCGCCCTGCCTATCATCTTTCGCTGACTGAGACTTACAACTCTTCAAGATCATCATCCTCCATTGACTGTCGCTGTTTGCAGCCTGCCACCCTTCGCTGCCCATTGTTGGGAGCCCCTCCGGGCAATCGTCCTTTGCCGCCTGACTGCTCTTTGCTGTTTGTCTGCAGCTCCAATGACCCCTTATCCGTTGCTCCTATTGTTGACAGCCCTTCAAAACTATCATCCTTTACAGCCCTCCTCTAAATGCAGTGGGCACCGCCTTCTGACTGTCGCCTTTCTGCCGTTGCTGCTTTTTGATCAGTCATTGATCATTGCCCTTCACTGCCGTCACACTTCGCTTCCGACCAGCTGTTTCCCTTGCAGACGCCACTTCAATGTCCAATGGACCACGTTCTTGTGCTGAAAGACAAAGCCAATGAAGTTTTTCAACAACCAGCCACTTTGTCCCGTCATTCATCGTCAATCCTTCTGCTGAACAACTCATCATCCCTAATCAAGGGTCGCATTCATGCATCATTTTGCAGCCTCGCAGCGGCTTCGTTTCCACCCATCACTTACAGCATAAGGCGTTACTGCTCCAGTCCGATGACGACATGCATTGCACGGCCAGTCTTCTCCATCCGCGGCCAACCTGTCACCCCCTGCTATGGTAAAATTCATCAATCCAGTCTGTCGTGACCTGAACTAGGACACCCTACGTCAACAAGCCAGATGGAAACCCGACACAATCAACAAGTTCGGCTGCCCCTCCAACACCTTTCATCAACCTCTTAGTATCTTAACATACGGCCTCCATCATCAACGACCTCAAGCAACATCACTTCCCACTTTCGCTGCCAGCCTCCTCAGGGAAAGTTTGCCAGCCCTCACAAATCCCAGACCGTCGTTACCAACAACGACAGCAACTCGGAAACGTGCCTCGACAACTGAAATCGGGACCCACTGTGTTTATACCGTCTCTCATCCTCATTTTCGCTACAATCCCCTTCCAGGGAAAATCGGTTAACCTTTGCCAATCCCAGACTGTCATCTCCAACACGCTAACAACGGTAACAACTGGAATTCTACTCTGGACAACATCATCAAGGCCAAGCCTAACGCCGAAGTCCGCCTACATCCATGACCAAACTTAAGGGGATGCACAGAAGGACTCTTCCCCGAAGATGGTTTCAACTTCGCCCGCAAATCCCTCCGCCTGCCGACCCGGACATAATTGTCAAACCGTCGCCATCTCTCTCACCCGCAGCGGCATTGGTTTCTTCGCTCCCGCTTTTGCCGCTTCTGCTGCCTGCGGCCATCCTTTCCAGTCGACATTCTTCAAAACCTAGAAACTAAGAAGAAATCAGAGGCTCTCCATTCATGGAGATATCGCCCTTCGTCGGCCGAAACTCCCCTGGATCTTTTTTCTCAATCCTCCTGTCTCTCTCGCACCGCAGCACCGGCAGTTCCTCCGGTTCCCCCGCTGTCGCCCCACCAAGTCCACGCTCTCATGGACTGAGCAACACAGGAATTTCATCAAATGAATCAGCCTTTCAAGCCAACTTCTCCGGAATCTTCTTACTGCAATTCACACACATAGGATTGGATCGCCACTTCTTCATTCTGCTCCCGGAAAAGTCACCTGTCGCCCCCGTCTCATTCAGGAAAACGACGCCGCTGTTCTGATCAACCGCGAGATCTGCCGAAACTAATTCCATCTTTCGTCAGCCATCGACCACGCCGCCTGATCAGAAATGCCCTCCTGCTGTCACACCATACATCTCGCTTTGTCCCTCCCGACAATGAAGGCTACTGCAACACCGCATCGCCTTGCCACTTGAAACACTTTCAGAAAAGTGAGTTTCTCACGATTGAACCAAATTGAACTTGGGGAACGTCGACGCAAATTTCCAGGAAATTTGAAGTCCTCTCTACCATCTTAAAGGACAATAACAGGATCGTTCAACTCAGCCTCTCAAGCAGAAGTCACCCACACTGCAACTATCACTGTCAATTGTCATTCCAGCGCCTACGATCACCAATGGCAATGAACCCGAGGGTCTCCTCTATCCTTCACGTGCCATACGTTTTAACTTCAGAAGGACGGAAAACCTCAAAGTCCGTAAAAGCCCCAACCAACTCTCTCTCCCCTTCTAAACTGCTTCCTGCAAAACATCGGCAACGATGACTACAACTTGAATCAAGACTGTCATCACCAACGCCGAGAAGACATCAGCAGCGACCACCCTGACACCAATATCCGGGTGACAGCACATGAGTTAAGGGCAATCTCTGCATCATGGCCCTTCCATAGCAACATCGTAGGACCTAAAATCCTGGAAGCTGCATCCTGTAGAAGCCAATCTGTCTTAACGAGTCACTACTTCAGGGAGTTGACGAAGTAAGAAAATGGGCGACACCTTCTGGGACCCATTGATGCAGCCAGACGCGTCATCCAACCCCCTTAAGCACTGAAAATTATGTCTAGGAAGCAGATGTCCTAGAAGTAGATGTCCTGAAGCAGAAGCAAGACCCATCTTTAAACAATTGGCCCTTTTCGGGCCACCACATCCCATGGAAGAGATCCAAATCCTGTTTTCAATAAAGTGCGAAGTGTATACTTTTTGGGGGTGCCAGCTCGGAACCTTTGGAAACCAGTCAAGTGGTGTCCACCTCCATTTGTGACGAGGTAAACTGTGAATGGTAAAATTCACAGGTAATGTATATTTCTTAACGGCAACTTGAAACGGTATTTCGCTGGCCCCCAGGATGGCTGGCTGAATATTGTTTTTATTGTCTAAAGGAAATATACATTACCTGTACCCTCCCTACCCCTCTCTCGAGTCACCACCATGACATATTGAGAGGGAAAAGGTGGCAGGCAGCCTCACCTGAACGCTTTTATATCGGGGCTGCATGCGCAGACCGGGTTACGCAGCTTGCCGGCTCTAAACAACTTTGAAACCTCCAGAGAAAGAAAGCATCCTTGGGAAGGAATGCTAAAATTTACAGGTAATTTCTTTTAGGCAATAGAAACAATTTTCAACCGGTCATTCTGGGGGCCGGCAAAATACCTTTTTTTTTTACATAGAGCAAAAAAACATGCAAGACGTAAGCTTGAATCGGCACAAGGCACCCCTGTAACAAATGAGATTAGTAATGTACCATGGCCTACCTTTATAGTGAAACTATTTTTACGCCTAATAGACCAAGCAAGCTGCATCTTCAAAGAAAAGAATAAGCAATAGCTCATTGCCCTAAAATCTGCCACAATATAACTACTAACTCACAAAGTCAGTATCTAAAATGGTCTGTTGGAGCAGAAAAGAAAGAAGTAAGAGGACATGCAATGAAGGCTTTTATAGCCGACGAAGATATACATTACCTGTTTTAATAGCAGTTTCCCCTTTTGAGCTATATTTTCCCCTAGAGTCTTGAATGTTGTCTTCTCTGCCTAGCTCGTACGGTACTGCACATGCACGGGCCTAGGTCAGCTTATATAAGCTTCAGCGCAGCGAGCGGTTGGCAGCGCAGCGAGCGGTTGGCATCATTTCTCCTAGGGCGATCACCGCGAGTGGTCGTTCCGAGCTTCCCCATCGTCGCCTTCCGCACACCTCCGCGGAAGGGCGCCTTCCTCCACACCTTTTCCTGTTGGATTATGTACGCCCTCCGTTGCTTTTGCAACAGTTTTATGGCGGCTTCATCCGTTCCTTCAGTCAAGGATGACCCTCCTCCGCCCTTGCTGGGCTCACCATGTTCTTCCATCCTTCCTTCGGAAGGCCTCTCGTCTACTGTTCCTATTCTGGAACCGCTGACACGCACCGCTGCGTTTCGTGACTCTAGCTCCTCCTCTTCTTGAACGGACCTTCCACCTCCGGATTTGGCCTCCTCCTCCGGTGGTACTCCATGTTCCTCCTTTCAACGTGTTGCCACAAGACGGACGGACGTTCGATTTGATCAACCTTCCGCTCCGCAGGACCACATAAACTACGGTTTTCCCTCGACCCAACCTGGGATGGTTTCTGGGCTTCTTCACACAGAAGATTTCTCTGTTTCCGCCATTAGGAAGGGGCCCGCATCCTTCCGCCGCCCTTACATTTCCCAGGCACCATCCTATGGAAGTTCCGGCCGCGATCCTATGGCACTCTCTTTCGTCTACAGACAGCCTCCGCAGCCACCGTCAGTGGTTTTTCCTACCCTCATCTCCCACTCCCCTTCTGCCCATGGAGAGGCTTTTCGGAAATTTGGCCCATCCATGATATTGTCCGCCCTGGCCCGACCCAGCCTCCGCAACACCCTCTTTTGCTTCGCCTATTTTACCATTGCCTGTTGTCCGTACCGATCCTCATGTTACCCCTCGCTTCCCCTGCTCAGCCTCCGTCTGTACCAGGACGGGAGGGGGGGAGAGTAGGCCGCATCCCAAGTAGGAACATCAGCATCACGTCAGCCCGTACTACTTCCACCAGGCCTTGGTCTGTAACACGGAGGAAGGGCTCCTACCACCTGTCACAACCATACCCACTGCGCATCTACCTGCGCAGCCTTCTTCATGAATGACACTTCGGCTGTCACGCCCCACCACATACTGCATGGTTGCAGTTTGAGCATTGCCTTTACAATTCTACGTCCTCCTCTCTTGCTACTTCACTCTGCTGAGATCCTTTCTTCTCTAGCCGCCACGCCGTTCACTTCGCTGCGCGGACCTCCGCCTTCCGCATTCCTGCCTTCCGCCTCCACCTCCGCTTCCACGTTCCTATGCCTCGTGCTAAAGGGACGCCACGGGATAACGCCTCCCGCACTCCAGGTTCTGCCTATTATGGAGGCCGTGGAGGTTCTTAAAACTAGCAACGGAACAGGATTCTTTCGATTTCGAGCAACTGAATCCCTTCCTTTCCGAGTCATTCTCCATACCTTGTAATACCACGAACACGTCTACCATCCCTTGTGGTCAACCGCCTCCGGCATGGGGCCTACGTCCCCTCTCCGACAAACTCTCACACTAAGGAACGATGTGCCTGTCTCAAACTTCAACTCAAGGCGCGGACGGTAGCAGCCAAGTCGGTCTCCTCCGTCAGCCCTCACTTGACTCCACGCGACTTATCCTCACGTTCCTCTCAACATTTTGTAGCCAAACGTTCCGCTACCTAACGAACCATTCAACCACTGGCAAGTCAGATTTCGCCTTCTTTTCTCTCCAGCATTACATGCTGTCGTTTCATCAGAGGGGGATGATATCCTTCCGTGCTGCCACCACCTGCGCATTCTATTGCGCGGGCCTCCTTTTCCTTTTTTGATACAAACTTTGGCCATGCAGCCCGCTGGTCTTTCATCTACGTTCCTCTACCAGCGCAGCTGTGCTACACACTGCTCCCAACAAGACCAATCGTCGTACCTCGACCTACGTCATGCCGTGCCCGTTCCGCGCACTGTATTACCGCGGACGGAGTGCTCCCTCCGCTCCTTCTTTGTTGGTCGTTCCGGCCCTCCACCGCTTCTGAACTAATTAAAACTCCATACGTTCCTACAACAGAGGACGGCTCTTCTCCACGGACCCACCAACCCCTTCCAACGTTCCTCCGGAATGTCTCTCGTCTATCATTTCTCTTCAAGACTTACCAACGCGACGTAATACGTCCCATCCAGGCTTCTGCACCGCTCCGCGGTCAATCATTCCGCTCTCCGAACCAGCCTCCTCACCCGTACTGGCCTCCTCATCCACGGGTGATACTTCCTTTCTAGCTCAAGGTACCACGGGCCGATTGGTCGACCTCTCGATTCCTCGGCTCCTGTTTACCACACCTCCGCCTACCGCTCACCAACTTCTCTCAAAACAATGAGCGGAACACGCACGTCATCAGCAAGCTACCACTCCCGCCGTTCCTCCGTCCGACTAGTCAACAGTGTTCCCCAGCCTACCCACACCACGTTGAAGAAACTGCCGCAACAGAAAACACCAACCTACATTCCGCCTCCGCATTCCCCAAAACGGCCAAGGCTTGCATCAACAGGTGATATCCTGGCGATTAACAAAACCTCTGTTATGCGCTCACTGAAATCCAGTATACCAATAACCAACTCAGTGAAAATCGAACTAGCCCGTTTTCCCTTTACACCTCCTCGTCACCGCAGCGTGCCCTCCGCACCCACAGTTCGGGACAAAAAAAAAAGGGATCCTTCTCCACGGCCCACTCTTGAAGAGGCTCTTTTCCCGGGGCATCCTCCGTTCCTCCTTCCGCATCCTAGTTCCCTCATGACATCACACGCTACCATGCCTCCGCTTCAATTCGTTCTGTTCCCCGCAGCATCAGTGTTACGAGAAGCACTAACACAGGGATAACATTACTCGGTCCGCCAGATGGAGGGCTTGAACTTAAACACTATTTCCGTGCTAACATTTACAGGACACTTCTCACCTGATTGCAGCTCGTTACGTTCCACCCTAACGGAACTGCCGACCTTCCGTCGGATAAATTACAAGCAGAACATGCCTTCATACAAGCATCCGACGCAGTTTTGACAAACGAGTTGGCAGTCGTAAAACAGGAAGTGCTACTCCATGAGACTGAATTACGCTCTCCTCCGCACATCACAATTGGCCTCTCCAATTCCATCTTCACCACCCTGGTGGGTATATTGTTATGCTTACTCTCGCACATGACGCCCACACAACGCTTCGTCCACATTAGGAGCCGCCTGACCTCCCCGTCGGCTCTCTGCCACGCCACTTCAATTACCAACCGTTTCCTCAACAGCCTCCCGCCATCAATTTGCGTCCTCTGCCTCCTTAGGCGGATGGTCCTTACGCCTCCGTTTCCGCAACGGCATCCACCTTCAAATTGCGTCCTCCGCCTCCCCATGCGGACGCCCCTCCACCAATGGATGGTCCCTCCATCTCCGCCTTCAGCGCTTCCTCTCCATCAAGATGACATCGCCTCACCCAACGCTACCGGGGTCACAATTGCCACTCCATCCAATACATCCAACACCGACACTACGTGTAGCCCTGCGACGGTCGAGGATCTCAACAAGGGCCCTTCCGATCGTCCTCCCGTTTCCGTTTGGCGTCGAACTTTAGAATCACCGCTCCTATCTCGTCTCTCTTTTCACTCTGTGTGACAATTCGACGACTCTCCGTCATTTATACCAGTATTCCATGGCATCAATCCTATTTCAAGAACCGCCGCCGGGGACCTGCCTTCCGCTTTCTGCTCTTGTCATGCATTTCGAATTACTCGGTCTGGCAATTCGACGACGCCACCTCCTTCCTTCCAGTCTTCCATGGCATCAATCCGAATACAAATTATACGGGAGGAGACGTACTGTGCTTCCCATGCTGCACTAAAACCACAGGCGTAGCCCTGGGGTTTCGGAAGATTCCGTAAGCACTCTCGCCCTTCTGTTTTAACAAGGACAGCAAGGCGTCCGTTTTTACCTCCCCTTCTTTCAGTGGGTAGTATGACTATTCTCCTCGCTCAGTTCTGTAACAAGAAGTTCACACCAATCACCAAAAAAAAAAAAAGACAATGCTGAGGAAGGAGGAAGGACAAGGAAGTTTGATCATCGTTTAACCGTTTTCTTCCTACATGTGTTTCCATCTCTTCACTGACACAACATCCTGAATTCGCATTCATCATCCTCAGGACTTACCTCCGGCCTGTCCTCTCGTTTCCTTGCGATACCTCTGCTTCCGCACCATCCTCATCCTTCCCACAAGGCAAATGTTTTCAGTATTTATGCTTGATTCCTTGCTTTGTACTCTTTGATGCTTAGACCACTGCATGCGGTGTATTTTTTAATAATATATTGTAACTTATCCATGAGCAACCGCTTCCCCAATCTCACCTTACATTTAACTTTGCTAGCTCACCTAGCGTCCTGCTACGTCCCGACTCTGTCGGCATGGTGAAAGTGGTTGGGAACGCAGATGTATCTTCATCAGGAAAAGTATCTTTTCCTGGGAATGCCAGCTCGTACTGCTGGAAGATAGAACCTAGCCCTCCTCCGAGTGACGAAGTCTGCTATTGAAATAGGTAATGTCTATTTTCGTCTGCTATAAAAAGACTAAAATTGCAGGGCCCGAACCTGCTTAATTTTAGTTTTTATTGCCTAACCGAAAATATACATTACCTTAACTCCCGCCCAAGCCTTCCCTCCATGAGCTAGGTTCTAGAAGGTGGAGAAATAATGCCAACAGCTCGCTGCACCGGAGCTTATATAAGCAGACCAAGACCCACGCATGCGCAGTACTGTACGAGCTAGGCAGGGAAGACAACATTCAAGATTCTAGGGGAAAATATAGCTCAAAAGGGGAAACTGCTATTAAAACAGGTAATGTATATTTTCGGTTAAGCAATAAAAACTAAAATTAAGCAGGTTCGGGCCCTGCAATTTTAGTCTTTTTACTTTGACTGATGCTTGACATGCATAGAAATCGGAATTCAGTAACGCTTAAGTCAGAACATAGCTCTCAGTTCAGTTGCTATGGCGAATTTTCAATGAACTTCTCAACAAATGATGGTAATTAATAGCAACGTTCATCTTCCTCGGGCTTCTTTCTAGGTGCTGTGGAAACTTTGTTTACATGTTGTTAACACGTTGGTTGCCAAGTGCATTACCAGCGAGACACACGAAGTTCACCAGGTGTTCCTCGTGCAGCACCGGAGCTATGCTAAAGACTTATGAAAAAATGGGGGTTCTATCAAAAATAGTTTAAACCATTTTAATTATTTTTTTTTAGATTTTAAGGATTGCCCCTTTACTTTGGCACGAGCTAATTCATTTATTCGGATATTTTACATAGCTGTGGAAATTACCTATTATAAATTCAGCATTTGGTGCTACCATGTGCATTACCAGTGATGCATCAACACATGCTTTGCAGTGCTATTCAGAATGGCGCAGCACACTAGCAATGAGTGTAAACTTTGGTGATGCACAAGATATATATCGAAATAAAAATGTGCTCTCATTTATACAATCAATTACTGTTCTTAGTCAATATTTATTACAAAATTGGTGAGCTAAAAGAAAAAAAGTAACACTTAGTAATCAGTGAAAAGTAGATCACTTATAGTTTTCAATGACTATCCAGCAACTATTTTTGGTAGTTGCTGGTGTTTGCCTTCCAGCTGTCTGTCTTTTATGAAACATTGCTGTTGCAATCATTGTTTTCGATGAAAAACGGAAAGAATGCCTTGTCGGTTCAGGGGATACATTTTTCTGCCATCTTGGTTTATCCTCCATTCTTGAACCAATTCGTATTTTACAAAGTCATAAGAAAAATTTAAAGTGAAGTTTATGAAACCGTACAAAAATATTTTAATTAAAATAATGATTTTTATTTTAATGTTTCTATTATTTTTTTAAAGTTATTTCAATTTATGTTGCTATAAACATTGGCTATTGTTAGGTATGGAAGACCTCTTCATGTAGTGGCGGGTCTTGCGAACGGGAACGACGAACGGAAGACCTCGTCATGTAGTGGCAGGTCTTGCGAACGGGAACGACGGATGACGAACGGGAACGACGAACGGAAGACCTCTTCATGTAATGGCGGGTAATGCGGCAGTCACAACGTTACAAGATGCACGAGGGATGAGTGACGGGAATCAGTTTCCGAGTGGCCGGAGGAACAACGATGCAAGGAGCATAACGGCAGTGGCGAACGAGAACGAGCGGCAGTCTCTTTACGTAGCAGGTGAACGTCGAATGATGAACGCCGAACGGGAACGAACGGGAGTCTTCCTTGTGTAGCAGGTGAACGGCGAACGACGAACGGTGAATGCTTCACTTGCTTGGACCTCTTCATGTAGCGGTGGCTGGACTGAGAACGACAAACGGTAGACCTCTTCATGTAGTGGTGGGTCTTGCGAACGGGAACGACGAACGGGAACAACGACTGACGAACGGAAGGCCTCTTCATGTAGTGGGCGAACGGGAACGGCGAACGGTAGTGACGGCAGTGATGTTGACGTGGTGGCCGCTGGGGCTTGCGTTGAGCTTAAAGACCGACGAACGATGCGGTGGTCTTCAAGACTGACGAGCGGCGAACGGGAATGAGCTTAAGGCCGACAGACGTGAGCAAGAAGACGCACGGTGCGATGAGCTACAAAGACTGCTGAACGGCGACGGGAGCGGCGGGCGGTGCGATGAGCTTCAAAGACCGGCAAACGGGAAAGACGAACGATGTGATGGGCTTCAAAGATCGGCGAACAACGAACGAAAACCAAAATGGCGGGTAACAGAGCAAAGCGACCAGGACGGTTGCGTGGAGGAAAAGAGGTGGCTGGCTGACGCTGTAGCACTATTTATGGAGGGCCTGCGTGCGCTGGACCCGCGCATGCGCAGGTGGCTGTCTGAGCTGGGCGTATCTAGAGAGTTTAAAATCCTCCAGGGTAACGAGCACTCAGGAACTGAATGTAATTTAATTTACAGGTAGTGGATATTTTCAAACCGGCAATTAGAAAATGATTTTTATTTTAATGTTTCTATTATTTTTTTAAGTTATTTCAATTTATGTTGATATAAACATTGGCTATTGTTAGTTTCGTATTTAGTGTCACTTTCAGTTGTTAGTCTGGCATGCCATGTGCATCACCAGAGCTGCACATCCACCATCTTTAATCTATTAACTCGGTCTCGGAAGGGGACCTCAGGTGGGTGCTTGTCAACAGGTACTAGGGAGGATTTGGCCTGGTGGTTGCAGGTGTTGGGACGCCCGGTGGTAGCAAAGTCCTGGGTCGCTTTAGAAGCCGCGGTGGTAGTGGCTACAGATGCATCCAACAGTGGTTGGAGGGTGTCGGTAGAGGGTGCAGAGGCGCAAGGAAGATGGCGAACAGGCGAGGCATCATTGCATATCAATGTATGTGAATTTTTGGCAATGCTTAAAGCATTTGAGGTGTTTGGCGATTTGTTCAGTAGCCAGGGGGCCATAATCCGCTCAGATAATAGAGTAGCGGTGTCTTATGTAAACAGGCAGGGCGGGACTAGGTCCCAGACTCTGAATGCCGTCGTTCGCAAGCTGGACTTGAGATGGGAACAAGTCGGCTGTGTGGTGACAGCAGCATTTGTACCGGGAAGATTGAACTTGATGGCAGATGGGTTGTTCAGGGTGTTCACAGGCAGGTTTGATTTCATGTTACGCCCCTCAGTATTTCGGCGGATTTGTGCGTGGTTTGGTGCGATATGGAGATCGATTTATTTGCTTCGCAGGCCACAGTCCAGTTAGAGAGATTTATGGCTTGAGGCTGATGCTTGTCTCGAGAAAAACTCTTATTTTCTTGACAATAAATTACTCCCTTCTTGTGATTCTGTTAAAGATTTGGGAATCTTGTTTACTGGTGATCTTAAATCATCTTCCCACGTCCGCCAGATTTGTTTGGCTGCCTACAGACGTCTAGCTATCGTCGATAGGTGTTTCAAGTCGGCTAATATTGCAACACGAGTGTGGGCCTTTAAGGTGTTTGTCCGCCCTCTTCTGGAATACGCAACACCTGTTTGGTCACCTTTTCTCCTGGGTGATATTGATTCCATTGAAGCGGTCCAGAGGCGCTTCACAAAGAGGTTGCCAGGCCTTCGTGATACCCCTTACAAAGTCCGCCTTACCATGCTTGGACTTGAACTTCTTGAGCTTCGCAGAATTAAATTTGATCTGATACTAACTTACCGGATTCTCAACCATCAGCTGGACGTTCCCTTACCATTCTTTGACTTGGCTAGGACCATAGGACTTACTAGAGGCCATAATTGGAAACTTTCCCTTCCCTCTGCTCGTTTGGAATGTCGAAGAAACTTTTTCTCGTTGAGAGTAGTTCATACTTGGAATGCCCTGGGTTGGGAGACTGTAAATGCTAACTCTTTGTCCACCTTTCGATTTAGACTTTCACAGGAACCCCTCCACATTTTCTTGAAGCGCCCCATTTAGCATGGGAATGGTGTCTGTGGACCAACCCCCTTCCGTTGACCACCAAGCTTAGTTTGCTGGGTAAACACTGTTTTATTATTATTATAAACTGGTTATTATTATTTTATTTAAATATATTATTTTATTACAAAAGAACGTTGGAGTTCATGCGCCTTACAGGCTTTTTAATTCTGAATTGTTTATTTTTAGGTGGTGACAATTCCTAGTTTGAGGATGCTTTTGTTTTTAGTACTTACCATAACCATACCTTGTTTTATATAACGATGTTTTTTTTTTAACCGTCTCATTTGTTCATCTGCCTTTTATTTTTTTTACTTGGGCCAATCCTACACTCCCTGTGTCCAACACGATTGGCGATGCCATCGGGGGCCTTAGAGCCCCTGGCAGGTCTAACCTTGGTGGTAAGGCATTCGTGTCCTCATACCTCATCCCCCTGACCTTCCCACGGCCAAATCTATTTCCTTTATATGATATCGTCGTCTGTTTTTAAATTGGGCTGGCTGTTAGTGATCCTAGGATCCTTGCCTGACCTGTTGCTATTGTAACAAATTGTTTATTTATATGCCCGGGGCGGTGTTCAGCGATGCTTTTAGTGTCTGTTGGCACCCGTTCTTCCCATACAGTTTTCCACCGTGTCCGTTGCTTAGCTGCTGCGTGGACAAGTTTGTTGAACGATCGAGTACGGCCGGCTTGGAGGAGCTTGGCTTGGTTTGTCCGGCTGATGGCCATGGCCAGTGAGAGCCCTTACCCCTTACGGTGTGAGGGGGCATTGTTTTGGAACCCGTATGAAGACAGGGAGGCAACGAACTTATGGGGTCCCTGGTTAGTATGGGGCATTGGATCTAGGTGAGGTGGGTGGCGGGTTAGGCAACCACGGGACGCTGCTGGCAATAAGGTACAATGTCTATAGA
This sequence comes from Lithobius niger, assembly GCA_023313725.1. Taxonomy (NCBI): domain Eukaryota; kingdom Metazoa; phylum Arthropoda; class Chilopoda; order Lithobiomorpha; family Lithobiidae; genus Lithobius; species Lithobius niger. The sequence continues at coordinate 30,604 of JAHWFP010057405.1, forward strand.
TGAGTGCACTGCTAAGCAATCTGGCCCTATCTTGTAACACAGGAAGATTCTGCGAAGTAGAAATGGAGATTCTACCAGAGAACTTGTTCTCGCAAGGAGAATCTTAAGTTCTCCGAGCAGAATCTGACAAAACTGTGTTATAAAACACTGCCCGTCCGCCTCCCTGCATGACATCGGTCTGTCCCCACAAGAAAAGAATGGTAAAACGTAGGCAGGTGAGTGGATGGTGGAGTGGAGACGGAAGTGACACGTTTTTTTGCATAAAATTCCGCGTTAATGAGCGGAATGATGTAGTTAAAGTGCCGATGGGTAGGAAATGGATCCCAATCTTGTAACACAGTTTCTGCAGATTCTACTCGTAGAACTTACATTCTCCGTGCGAGAACAAGTTCTCTGGTAGAATCTCCATTTTTTTTAAAGTTATTTTAAGTTATAAGAGTAATGACAAGTACACTGCTGCTTGCTTGCTGATTATTTGGGTCCATGTTTACAAAGGGTTTATCAGTTTTAAGAACATAGTTCAAAAATGGTTTGAGCTAGAGATACTGATGTTAACTTCAGACTTCGGCCTTTGAAGCTACATCGGTCATCAGAGCATCAGCATCAGGCAGCAGACGTTAAAACATGGAAACTCCACAATTTTATCAAATCATTTTGTGACAGATGCACCTATAATTAATTTTTGGGTGGTAAAGTTTAGACCCGTAGAAATTTTAAATTTTATATGTGAAATCCTCTGAATTTACTTTCACTAAACTTCATAAAACATCAAGCCACAAGATATCAAAATTAGATATCGGCTGACGTTTTCTCAACATCGGAATCTGACATTCGAATCAGCATTTGAGGCAATCAATTTCATGTACTGAATGTCTAAATCGGTTAGGATTGTGCATTTTGACCGGAGTTCAATTTTCCAGTATTTATGCCAGCCCACATATTAATGAGTACAAACTTAAGCTCGGTACAGCTTAAACGGTTTTGCATAAAATTGGCACGAGTTTTTGTGTTACTGCAAAACTATTTGCCTAACTGCTAAATTTGAAAATATAATGTGTAAGAGTTGACAACTGTCCATTGCTAATTCAGTTGGACATTAAAACTAGGATCTGAATTAAATACCTTTGCTTGCTTGGCTATTGCTGTAAAGTGACTTCCAATAATACACCTAGCAATGTCAGTTTTAGAAGAGTGTGTGCACTATTTTTCTGATGTTGCAGTTTGTCTGTTATATGTATTTCAAACAGTGTGATGAGAAAGTTGTTTTTCTTGTTTAGGTGCATCTGTTCTTGTGCATGGATCTGAAGGATTGGATGCAACACTTCAGGTGACATCTTTGGCTCAAGTCATTCTGGATCCCGACTGCAGAACAGTCTCGGGGTACGAATAATTGTTGAGTTTCCTTATTCAAGCTGTTCAGCATCCCAATTCTTCTTCATTTATACAGGAGGGTTTTTAAGTAAAACAGTGTTTCTGATTAGTGTCACCATGGCCACTGCAGCTATGTTTCTCTCTGTGTTTTGATGACTGGCGACATACAGATTATATCATACAGGCCTCATAGAGCTCGTACAAAAACTTATAAGTTTAAATACAGTTTATAAAATATTGTGTGGAGAAGGTTCTCCGTGCCCGGGTAACCCCTTCTTACGATAAGCTAGGGTTCACAAGACTTCAAAACGGTTTATTCTGGACAGCATCACTCCAAGACATCTCCAAGCCAAAGTGGCAGGAGTGCCTATGCTCGTAACAATGCATCAGCTGAATGGGCCGTGGGAAAAGAAAGCATTTGTTATCAAGGTGGTGCTGCCATCTAGGGGGCACACCCTGATAGGTTTTCTGTCTCTCTGGAAAGTGCCGGTCGTTCTGTATGACTAACATTGTAATAAGAAAATTGTAGGGATCGACCGAGTCCAGATATATCCGGATTCGGCACCGTGTAATGCAGTATCCTCCAGCCAGATCTGGATCTGGTAATTATATTGAACCAGATACTGGTTGCTATACAGCCAAAACATTGTCGCCGTAAACATGTTGCATTCCGGTAAAATAAATCATAGTTCAGTAACTAAGCGATCTACGGGTTTAAAAAATTGCAGATATTATAGTTAAGTTGTAAATTACTGTACAAAAATATACTTGGGACAATTGTATTAGGCTTTCATAACTAAAAAAAAAAGTTGAAGTTCGACTACGTAAATGCGCTTACAAAAATATTCACCTTGCACGCTTGCACTACCTGAGACACCTTGAAATGATAACGTCCTCTGGTTATTCTTCCATTACAACATTGTTTACAGCTTCCGAAATCTTTTTTTAAAGTTTTTATTACCGTAGAAGTACTTTTATTTCCTCAATACATTCCTCCATGCTCAATATTCACTATCATTGAAAGCAATCCGTTTTCAGCTACCATTGCGCTCCGAGCCGACTGTCCGCAAGACAGCGCACATGCTAGCTCCAATGGCTATGACCGTGACTCGCTTCGCGTGACGTCACTTGAGACTGGGCCCTAACGTGGTCACGTGCCAATCTGGGAATCCCAGATTTCCAACGCGACCAAGATGGCGGCCGTGTGTTGCGTCGTTGAGTTACGACAGCTTGAACCGAGGGCTAGTTTTAGCAAACAAAAGCAATTTCATGTCAGTTTTGACAACATGACCAACAAAAACATCAATTGAAATAATTAAAAGATGAAATTAAATAAATTCAAAATAGGCGTGCCAAAGTACCACATTCAGTCAGAATTAACCTCCGTTGTACACAATTGGCAATTTCAATGGGGCTTTGAATTGAGGGGTTCGTCGGGATTTTTAGAAATGGTTTTAAAGCGACGATATATCGTCGTTTGGACGCCGAAGGATTAAATTTGAAAAGTACAACTTTTTGTTGACGGCATCAAAAAGTAGCAAAAAATAATAGCATGATAAACCAAAGATGACTTGCAAGTTGCAAGAGTCAAGGCTTTCAGTTTTGTTCATAAAATGAAAAAAAAAATATAAATAAATAAAAAAACTGTTGTGATTTTGAATTTTTTTAATGCAACCAAAATTCAATCATTTTAATCTGGGTACATAGCCTACATACTGGTTTCACAACTATTGCAAAATTTTGCAAATTATTTTTTGAAATGAAGCCATAGGCTAACCAATGAGAAATCCTTAAATTAGATTGAAAATGGGCATTTTACGTTGAGGTTTCGTAAGCATAATGTTCAAGTATTAAAGGTTTAACTCACTCAACTGGTTTTGCACGTCGGCGAATTTTCGATCCTTTCCGCGGTCTTCTTCAGGCCAAATTAAAGTTATATACACTATTTACACATATTCATGATGAATTTCCGGAGCACTACATCCCGTCCTTCTTCTTTGCTCGTGGTGGTTGGTGGTGGCCGTTCTGCAAGTTTGAATTTAATTGTTTTATGGCCCCTGTTGGGATTGGGTCGGCTTGGGTTTGCTTCAGTGCTGGGATGGGTTTTCGTTGTAGGTGGTGGGGAACGAGTGCATTTACGTTTCTGAAGGCCCCTTTGGTGAGATTGCAGGGGGTTGGTCTTTGGAGATCTATGGCGATGGATTCTAGGGCTAGTCTGGGGTAGAGCTTCTTCTCTTTAAAAAGGATTTCAGTGTTCTGGAAGTCGGGAAGATGGCCTGTGTCGACGAAATGTACTGCTAGCCCATCATTTAGGTCGAATTGTTGAACAGCTGATTTGTGCTCTGCATTTCGGGTTTTGATCATGCGTTTGGTGTGGCCTACGTAGGTGGTGGGGCACTGTAGGCATGGTATGCGGTATACAACATTGGTTTGAAGGGTGGGGTGGATGGGTGGTGGTCTTGGTCGAAGTAGAAGAAGCCAACATCCGCACAAGGTTCTCCACACCCCCCAACATCAAAACACTACTTTGACCAAGACCACCCCCATCCACCCCAGGAAAGGATCGAAAATTCGCCGACGTGCAAAACCAGTTGAGTGAGTTAAACCTTTAATACTTGAACATTATCCTTAAATTAGACAAATGTTTTCTGATTGATTAACATAGTGAGTGCTTTGTTTGATTGGCACATTGCAAAACCAGAGTGCCTACAAGCAATTGTACTGTACTGGCACTCCTTAATAGCGTAAGACTTCCAAGTATTTAATGTAAGAAAGTAATGTGAAACAAAACAAAAATTAACACCATAGCTACAACTTATAAGGGGAAAAAATAAACAACTTTATTTCGATTTTTTTGTGTGAATTACCCGGTATCCGGTACCGGCCCGGATCTGGAACCAATCCGGCACTGGCATCAAATTATCCGGAACCGATCTGCTAAAATGGCATCCGATCGATCTCTAGAAAATTGATTACAGAGTTTCACGGCTGGTACAGGGCATAAAATGATTCACCATGATTGGATGCAGATTGATTCGATTGTTTCTTTTTTGCATGCTAGAAAACACAAAAGTTCATGTGAGTTCATTGGATTACTTTTGGTTGAAAAATGTTGGTTCTTCCAAGGAATTTGCACAGTTTGTTCTTTTTCAGTTAGGTGGGATGCCAACATGGGTGCGACTTGGTCCTTATGGTTGCAGAAATGGCTAAATCGGAATATCAACTGAAAAAAAACTGTCCGATCTAAGCTTTGCAAATTGATGGTGCTTTCGTTTGAACTGATCACACACTCTGTGGTTGCAGTTAGTCTCCTGTCGGCTCCCTGACCTCCAAATTTCGGAAAGGGTGAAGATTGGGGAAAAGAAGAAAGCACTTAATCACTTTTCATTGTTGCACTATGCATTTCTTCAGTCTTCATTTCTAGTAGATTTACAATAGACGTTCAGCAAAAAGCCACTTCCCTAAAACGAGAGAACAACCAGTTGATGCTGCTCTGTCCACTTTTGGTCCTGAATGTCCTTACTTAGGACTCGTTGTTCATTCGAAGTATGAGCCGGTTTGTTCTGCGACATTTTTCTTCACCCATTTACTCCACTCCCGGTGTTCTAAATGCCATGTTAGTACCTTTCTTTCCTATAGAAACTAGAATCCCTTTACTTTTTCATACACACTCGATCAAATGGAATTGTAAAGGGTTACTTCGGTTAACGATTTGGGCGTTGTGCTGCAATTAAATTGTCTATTTAATCAACACATAACCAATATCATTCATAAAGCTTTCGAAATGCTCGATTTTCTGAAGAGATCCCTCTTTTTTTGTAACTGATGTTAAAACCATTGTTCTTGTATTTAATACTGTTGTTCGTAGCGAATTACTGTATGCATTGGTTTGGAGTCCATCGCAATAGTATTTAAAAAATGAACTTGAGCGTGTACAGCTTAACTTTGTAAGGTATGTCTGGTGCAAATTTGGAATTAATCGAGACAACTATAGGTATGAAGAAATGTGTGAAAAGTTTGCAATTCCAACATTACAACATTTCCAGAACTTTTTTAACTTTTTATATAGCCTACTTCATAACAAAAGTCATTGCACTGATCTTTTCAAAAACATCTGCATCCACGTTCCATCAGTTTCAACTAGGATTTTAAAAAATGTTGGGATCCCTCGCGCTAGAACTGAATACAAAAAAAGACTTTGGCATCATACTTTACCAGAATTTTGCAACAGACATAACTTAAATCCATTTACCACATGTTTAGGCTGTAAAGCAAACATTTCAAATGATGTGCACACGTCTTTGTTGTCACTGCCTCCCTCCTTGATCCTATCATGGGGTTTTGTAAACCTGTTGGATCAGTACTTTAAAAATAAAATAAAATAAAAAAATAAAATGTGCTTGTTTTTTCCCTTCCGAACCCGATGGTTCATTTTCTTCCTGCGCCGGTCTCCAGGCGAGGTCACTTTCAAAGCTAGTGTCGTCTGAGTCGGTGGACATTTTCCCACTGGAATCTACTTGGGTCTACCGGTGGGGGTCTCGTGCGAAGGTGCTGTTGGTTTAACGCTGCTTGTTTTTCTCATGACTCTTGTTTTGGGGTATCTTGGTCATTACTTGGTTGGCTGAACCGCCCCATTGACATGGTATCCTAGTAGGGTTCCATATCGGCGACGTTATAGTTGCGGTGGCGGTATGACCATTGATGGATGTTAATCAGTACGTCACTTCACCCATTTTTCACATGACTCTGTATGGCCCTTTGTAAATGGGTATAGTGTTTTTGAAATTTCTTTTTTCCGCATTAGATTGTACATGATGCCGAACTTTGACAAACTTTCCCCTTTCATAGGATACCTTTCTATGGTGTTTGTTGTATTGGACTTAACGTTGATCTTACCTCTTCAGCCAGGTGCACAGAAAAGTCTCGTGTTTTCCCCAGCTCCTCCATGAACGTCTAAACGTATTGTGATGGGGTCATCGATGATGTCCTGTCAGGCAGGCTGAGGACTTGTAGAGGTGATAGTGGATCTCTTCAAAATAGAATGGCATTTCGTTGGTGCTGATGTGGGGTGTCGTAAGAATGGCGTGTTGAAGGGTTGGAAGTAGCCTTCCCCCCATGTATCCTGGTGATCTTGGAGGAAGACTCTCAGGCGGGCTTTGAACGTCCTGTTTGCTCTCTCCGTCGTGTTTGATTGAGGGTGGTAGGCCATCGTCCTGTTGTGTTGTATGCCTGATAGTTATTAAAGACCGTCGAAGATCTTCAAAACAATGGCTGGTCCGTTGTCCGAGACGATAATGATCGGTGTGCCAAATCTCATGAGGACTTCTCTTCAGAACTTTCCTGCTGCGGTCTTGGCTGTTGCATTTCTTGTTGGAATTAGCCAGAGGTATTAGTGAAATAATCGAGCATCAGTAACGTGTACTTATGATTGTGGGTTGTCAGAGGAAGAGGACTGATGAAATCGATGCCCAAGATGTGTAGGACACTGCTTTCTGTTACCATTTGCATGTCATTGGCTTTCTTTGTTTGGTTGACTGTTGCAAGCGGGCAGGTGTGTCATGTTCTCCTTCGTGAATCCCTCCTCATCTGTATTACCACTGGAATACCGTCCCCACCAGGGGCGCCTCTTCCCTTAAAAAAGTGAGGGGGCCAAGTGCCACCAGTTGCGCAAATAACGAGGATGGGGTCCAGGGAGATAAGGAAGGGGGGAGGGGCGGGAATAGGGACGGGGGGGGGGGGGGTGGTAGCGACAGATCGCAAGATTGTGTATACACCACTAGAAGTGGGCTACGTAGAGTTGCCGCGACGAAGTATTGCCAGATTTTTTATTCCAATAATTATCACATTTTTTATAAATTAATGAACATCTCAGGTTGTATTATAAGCCGTGTAGAAATGAATATAGCACATTGTTACTCAATTTAAATAACTTTTTAGAAAATGTAACTTAATAACTTACGAAACTGGCACGTTGAATGTACAACCTTTTCTTTACGTAGTTTCCCTTAGTGCAATATAAGCAACATATCATTCTCGATTCGTGTGCCTCGTCACGTTGCATTCTTTTGTTCCGAATCTAGTGTTATTAATGTATTAATAAAAACAGAAATTAAAATGCCAAACCAATGTTAAAATGAAAAGTTAACTAAAGACATTTTTTCCTTTCTCCCGATTTCTTAAAACTGAGGGGGTTGTTATTGTTCGCAGCAAAAAGTGGTGGGGCCATGGCCCCCCTGGCTCCCCCGGCTCCGGCGCCTATGTTCCCCACCAATAGCCTTTGTAACCTTCGTCATACTGACTGCATATTTTCTCTAGGGGTCGGTCACTGTTGGGTTGAGCGGTTCCTGACTTGGATTTGCCCTTTGCGGTGATCTTCCATTGGCGTTGGAGGTGTTAACTGATTGGTTCTTCGGTCGGTTGTCCGGTTGTCTTGGTCTTGTCTCATCTGCTTTCAGGTATGGGAAGGGTACTCTTGAGGGAAGTTTTTTTGGGGGATTTTATGTTTTGGTGAGCAAAGTGTAGGCTGAGTCTTCCTTTCATTTAGCCAATTCTTAGTTGGGCCTGCTTCTCCTTAGGGATCACATCTTTATTGTAGCTATACTTTACCAACTTATATACGAATTCGCTGGGTAGTTAGTTGCCTTGGAGCTTCGGACTGGCAATACGAGCCATTCTGTCATGATCCTGCATTGGTTTATTGAGTGTACGTCTAAGGGCTGATTTGACTTCCTTCCAAGTTTGTGGTTTGGTGGATAGAGCCTGCCACCAAGTTTTATATTTTCCTCGGAATGTGCTTTTTAGGATTGTGTGGAGGTCATTCACCTTTAAAGGGCTTCCTGTGGTGAGTAGTAACATCTTGGACTAACTACTCTCTTCGAGATGGATGAATCACACACGGCCACCCACAAGCTCGGTTGTGTTCCGACCGATCGCAGCGCCAGTTTGATTCGTGCATCTCGAAGAGAGTAGTTAGTCCAAGGTGACATAGTCAATCCGTTCTGTGATGTTGGTCTCATCTGTCAGTGTGTCTATCTTAATCTTCACAGTCATGGCAGCAGTTAAAGACGAAACAAATCATCAGTGGTGTTTGGTTTGGGGGATAGTTTTATTCCTTTTTATCATGGTCAAGTTTTGTTTTGTCTGGTGTGGCACATTCGGTGGGGGGGGCGTTGATAAAATTCTGTGCTTGCAAACCGGTTCTGTCATGATTTGAGTTAAGGGGGTTGGTAAACAGTGGGGCGTAAGTTTGGGGTGCACTGCAATGCGTTGTAGTCACGTGTGGTAGCACACCTCCTACTGTTTGTTGCCTGGCATTGCTGATTTCCATTGCTAAAATTCGTTAGAGCAAATCTTTCATTTCCTCATTTTGTATTTTGATTATTTGTTGTAAATCAATCAGTAATTGTTTAGTATTTTCCTGAGAAGAATTTGTGGCATTTATTGCTTGATAAATTGGTTTCATCGTGTTGCCTTCTTTGATTTGTTGTTCAATTTTCTGTCGTGGGCCTCTTTCTGTTGGCAGCATTAGGAAGAAAAATGCCAGACGGTGTCGTCATTGCTTACTGATCCCCTATGCCCATGTAACGATTTTCGTCTGTATTAACGTGCATGGGAGACAAAACGGGGTCACCAGAAAAGTCTAGGCAACCGCTAATTCCATTCCCACTATCTGACGTGAAATTTCTGAAGTTATGTTGGCAGGATTCACAAAAACGCCCTCACAATAGCGTTCGGCACTAGCAATGGAGTAGTGTGGTTATGGTCGTCCTAGCAACCATTGCTAGGCAGTATCGTTAACACGCGGCTTCTGCCTTTAGGCAAAATACGAAGCCTTTTTTTAAAATTAAAATTAACTCCGTTTTTGACACTTTTTGCATGAAATTGTTCATAAAGGACACGAGCCAGGTGGTTTTCAAACGTTTTTAAGTTCAGGGTTTGAATTACCGACCCTTTGTGAGATCGTTGGCGGAATTAAACTTGGCAAATTTAAGCTCAGCACTTGGGTACACATTAATTGGCGGGTGATTCATTTTTTCACTACTTTCTGTAGTTCTTCAACAAGACCACGGATGACATAGGGGCCCGCCAAAACATTAATGATAGAACAATCGTACCCATATTTGCGCTGCTTGCGACGATTGTCGGTCGAATTTTGGCCTCGCTCGTTGTTGATTATGACTGCTTCTTGACTTATTTTCTTACTTTCACCTAGTAAGGTTCCGTTGTTTTGCGGGGAGAGGACCCTCTGTGCCCTGTTAGCCCCCTCTCCCGACAATCCAGGGTTCGCAAGGCTTCAAATTGAGACTTCAAAACAGTTACTCCGGACAGCATCACTCCCAAATCATCTCCAAGCCAAAGTGACGGGAGGGCCTCTGCTCGTAACAATGCATCAGCTTAACGGGCGGCGGAAGGGAAGGCATGCGCTGTCTGGGTGGTGGCGCCATTTTGGGGCGCACCCTGACACATTAATGTGTGTCTCAACTTTACTGGTTTAATACAATAATTGCCAAAACATGTAAAAACGTGGGTTTCTTCCCCCATAGGTCTAAAATTTTATACTTTTTTAATAGGTTTGGTGCTGCTCCTGACTAGCACAGGATATGGGTACTAGGATCTAGAAACTTCTACGTAACTAATATCCTTACAATTTTCTGTTTTAGGTTTGAAGCACTTGTAGAGCGAGAATGGTTGCAAGCAGGCCATCCATTCGCTCTTCGGTGTTTGAATGCTGCATATACACCTACTGGTGTCCGGGCCAAAAATCAAGCTCCAACATTTTTAATATTTCTGGACTGTGTGTGGCAGGTAATATGATTTAGTTATTAAAGGCATACAAGTTCTGTAATCAGTGCAATGCTAACAACATTCCAATCCGAGTAACAGTGTATAAAAAAAATTGTGAACTCGGATATCACTGTTAGGCCAAGAAAAGAAAAATAGCTCAGTTCTCAGGCATGTGCGGGTTCTTGAAAAGTTGATGGGTGAACGCATTTTATTCACTCATGTGTCAACATTGCATGGCAGAATTGGACCCTGTATTCGTTTATCGAAAATTAAAAATTGTCCAAATTTTCTGTATAAAATGAACTTGTTTGACCGTCTTAATGACTAACCCCATAAAATATGTATTCACTTCTATCCAAAAATACTCACCTTTAGATTTATAACTGAACGAAAAATGGCTTTACCATCTGGAAAAAAAAGCGTTAAAGCTTGTATCCCCATACTCACAGCTGTGAAAGTACTAGGGATCGACCGAGTCCGGATATATCCAGATCCGGCGCCGGATAATTCGGTATCCGGCAAGATCCGGATCCGGCCATTTTATTGAGCTGGATACCGGATGCAACACAACCAAAACATGTCGCCGTAAACATGTTGCATGTCTCGGTAAAATAAATCGACGTAAAATAACTAAGCGATCTACGTGTATAAAAAATTGCAGATGTAATAATTACAGTGTAAATTAGTGCACAAAAATATACTTGGGATAATCGTATTAGTTTTTCATAACTAAAAAAAAAAAGTTGAAATTCGACTACATAAATGCGCTTACGAAAATATTCATCGTCCGTCGCAGTAGGCTACATGGGATACATTGAACCGATGGTCCTCTGGTTATTCTTCCATTACAGCATTGTTTACGGCTTCCGAAATCCCTTTATTTTTAAGTTTTTAATACCGTAGAAATATTTTAAAGTTGTTTTATTCCTAATTTATATTCGCTATCGGTGATAGTTTACGGCCGCCAATCCCCGCCATCGCGCTCCCACTCTCTGCCGGCTGTCCGTAAATAGACGCGCACGTGCTAGCATCAATGGCTGTGACCTTGACTCGCTTGGCGTGACGTCACTTGCGACTGGCCCCCGTCGCGATAGTGATCACGTGCTATACACGTGTCAATCGGGGAATCCCAGCTTTCCAACGCGACCAAGATGGCGGCTGTTTGTTTCGTTGTTGAGTTACGACGGTTTGAACCAAGGTCTAGTTTTAGCAAACAAAAGCAATTCCACGTCAATTTTGACGACACGGCCAACAAAAACGTCAATTAAGGTAATTAAAGGATGATATTAAATTAAATGAATCCAAAATAGGCGTGCCAAAGTACCTAATTCAGTCGGAATGGCGGTTTTTCTTTGCAAACGGCGCTTTGAATCGAGAGTGCGTCGGGAGTTTTAGAAACGGTTTTGAAGTGGCAATAAATCGCGGTTTGGACGCCAAGGGGTTAAATTCGAAAAGTAAGACTGTTTAATGAGACGTCAAAAACTAGCAAGGAATAATAGCATGATAAACCAAAGATGACTTCCATGTTGCAAGAGTCGAGACAGTTTTGTTCATAAAATGAAAAAAAAAACAGCTTTTTTTTTATGTTGGATTCGTTCCTTTTTTTTTTTTTTTGCTTTCGGTCTTTGTTATACTGTGCGCAATACAAAACGGAACGAAAGCAATTTAAAGCTGTAAATAAAAGACCTGTTGTGATTTTGATTTTGTTTCAATGCAACCAAAATTCAATAATTTTAATCTAAAATAAGTGTGGACTACATACTGGTTTCACAAATATTTCAAAATTTTGCTAATTATTTTTCGAAATGAAGCAGTAGGCTAATCAATGAGAAATCCTTCAACTAGAAAAATGTTTTCTGACTGTTTAACCTAGTGAGTGCTTTGTTAGTTTCAAAAAAATTTGCAAAATTTAGCAACATTGCAAAAACAGTTCTGTAGCCTACATGCAATTATACTATACTGGTACTCATAATAGCGTAAGACTTCTACTTGTTTAATGTAAGAAAATAATGTGAACAAAGCTAAAATTAACACCATAGCTGCAACTTATAAGGGGGGAAAAATAAAACGGCTTTATTTCGTTTTTGTGTGTGAATTACCCGGTATCCGGTACCGGTCCGGATCCGGCACCTAGATCCAGAACCGACCCGGCACTGACATCAAATTATCCGGAACCGACCCGGATCCGGCAAAATGGTATCCGGTCGATCCCTACTTACCGGAAATGGTTTTATATAAACTGATTTACCTTTCATTTGCTGGTCTAAGGGTACGATGCAGATGTTAGTAGTGGCGTGTGAATGTTATTAGGCTTGTTTTAAACGGCTCGGTCTGAGCGGTATATAACTCCCGCCACATCGCTGGCAAGCCGCGGCCCTGGAGGAAGGATAATTAATCCTTCGCTCAAGTTTGCGACTTGGTCGTACGATGTGTCACGTTTTAGCGGCCCCGAAATGAGTATGACTAGTGTCGTAGAGCAATGCGCGCTGCGGTCGTTTGAACTATATTTTAGCGTAGGTGACGCAGAGTAAAGCGGCCAGAACGGAAGGATTTATGTGCCTTTAACAGACACATGTCTGCTAGTGAGCCGCCTTTTTATCATTAACAATCAATTTTTTAACAATCGGATATCTACAATGGGATGATCTACTGTTACTTGGTGGCGATACACTAGTGTGTGTCTAGATTACGTGTTCATTTTGTGTATGTATTGTTATCTTTAAATTTTTTAGGCGTTTTGCTGTGTATAGCATCTTTTTTGTATGTGTTTGTGTTTATTTTGTGTATGAAATAGCCATCCGTTTTGTTTGTTTCATTACTGATGTATAATATGTATGTGTGCATGGTCATGGAGGCTACGCATGTCATAATCCATGTTCGAGTGAACTCTAATTCGTTTTTATATGTGTACTTTCACAGTTGTGAGTATAGGGCTATGAGCTCTAATGCTTTTTTCTAAACAGTGAAGCCGTTTTTTGTTCAGTTAATGTGTTGGCTTTTTTCGCTTCCTTTTTATTGTAATTGGTACAATCTGGTCTATCATGTGTACAGTATGGCCATTGTCCACCGATTTTTGTTTGCAAAAAAACAGAACATTAGAAATGCATATTTATGTTCATGTTCCACCCAAGCTTTGTCCCATGTCTGTTATTTGATAGCAACACATTAGCGTGTGTCTATAGTCAGCATGTCTATTCTCGATGGGTAATTGATTCTGCATTGTTGCAAGCAGGTGCATTATCGTGGCAAACAATCGTGGCAACAATCCAACTGGCCTCCCGAAGCCCGCATTGAAGAACTAAACTAGCCATTCAGTCATGTTGGCCACCCAATTTTGACTCAAAATTATAGACTTAGCAACCTAAGGTTTAAAATTGGAAGTTTTAAGTGAAAACCAGGATCGTATCAATTTGGTTCTCAATAACGAGTTAGAGCTGGAAAGCGGACAATGATAACTCAAGCAAGATACAACGACAACGTTACTTTCCCCCGTGCCCTAGCATCGTTGCATCTTGTTCGAGTGAGCTCTGATCTCTTGTGCCTCTTCATTGCACCGTTGTTACATGTTGTAGCATCGTAACATATTTTGTATTGACAATTTCGTGCACAAACGAACTCTAATAAGCACTGCCTGCTGGCCGTGTTAATGCTTAATATCATCTATATTAGTGCTACCATGCTCAAAACTTAAATTATACTTTAAGAAGGTTCAATGGCTCCCCACAGTGTAGCGCTCTACTGATTCCCAGTAGATTCTTCTACGCTCACCCTTCACAATCGTTTGAGCATCCGATCTGGTCGGTTGTAGTTTGTGCTTCGCAAGTTTGTGTGCTACGTTTTACTTTATTATAATTGATCAACAAAATTTGGCTCCCACCTTAACGACAAGTAGTCGTGCACGCATTGCAAAACATCAGGGGATAAGCATTTGTTGTTCCATCGATGTTGGAAATGTCGCTTTCATCTTGCCTCATATGCTATTTGTGTGTCGCACTCTAAGAATCTTGTCAAAACTATAATTTGAAGAAAACTGTGATCACTGGGCAGTTTCTGAAGCTCTTCGGTCTGCCAGTCAAGCTTCTTCCAGTGATTAATAGGTTGCTGCTTCACCTGGTACACTTACTTCTCCGTCTGTCTATTTGACTTTGAATTCAGTCGGTGATCCCCCAACTCTGTACCTGAACGGGAATCGTTTACACCGCCTCTCACTTCCCGTTTGGCGCCAAACAATGATTCTGATGTTCCTACTGGGGTTAAAAACTTTATTAGTGTTACTTTCGGCAAACTTTTGGGGGAAATGACGGCTCTGCGCTCGAATTTGCCGGAATCGGTCCACGAAATTGTCAAGCAAACAATTGCGGAAGAAGAAACAACCAAGATGGCGTCCACAGAACTGATCAACAATTCGCGTGGTAGGAAACATGTTGCTCACGCAGTCTTTCCCTTTGTTTCCACTGCTGCTTCTCACGTCGCCGATTCGGCATTGTCTGTACGTTCTCTTCACAGCAACTGGTTCCGGTGCCGAGCGGACATCTGCAATGCCAGGACTTAACGTAAGCGTTCGTTAGTAGCTAAGTCGATAAAATATTTTCTGAGTAAAGAAGCAAAGTTAGCCACTTAAACGTAAACGGGAAATGTTGGCTTGTCAGACGTTTTCCACGCCAAGGAAATTTTTCATTAATGCGCAACCAGCAGGCTGATATGTCTGTTGATTCAGGGTTGGTTTCTAATACTAATACTAGCTCTAATATTAATATTATCTTTAAAATTTGCGTTTTAATTCTGAAAAGATGCCATATTGTTCTGTCTAGCAGTTTAAAATTGGGTAAGTTCTCCTGGCAGAAGCTGAACCTGATTATTAAGGTAAGGAAAGTGATACAATCACGAGCAGAGTGCTTCAAAAATTTCCATTCTAAATTTGTGAGTTCAAATGTACTTATTTAATAGCTCTATATTTTTTTGGATTTCGCTAGAAAAAAGTAACCAAATAAACTTTGGTTGCAGTATTCCAAACATGAACATTTTCAGAAAATGCCTCCCCCCCCCTTCCCCCCCCTTCTATGAATAATCTTGTTACAGAACTAGATTCTTAGCTTATCTAAGAATATAAAATGAATTTAAACAGCTAGTTCTTGAGAAATGATCAAAACGCTAGAGAATCAAACTTTCTATTGCTACGAAAATATGAATTACGTGTAAGTTTAGCATGTTTATTCTCAAATGCTTTTCTCTCTGGAGATTCAATTGAATTTAGCCTATCGCCAGCTCACTGTAAGCCCGAAGTGTAGACCTGTACTTCTCTTCAAGATATAAAACCACTGATTGCGCATTCAAGTCATCTGTTATTCTCTAGGGCTCCTCTCTTTCAGACGTGCGCTAATTTTCCCCCCTACCGTGCACTGCTTGCATTGTGATTTTTGACGAAATGCGATAGGAAACCGAAAGGCGAAAGGAACAACGGAAGGTGATAGTGCTTTGGAGCTCTCTTACAATGCACCGTGTGCTCTGCTTCTGAAAGACGAAGAACGGAAGACAATAGACGTTACACGAAACGATGGACGTCTACTGCTATTTCAGCGATTGCCACAAGAACACCCTGCGGGGCTGGAGCATTGTTCCTGTGATTTTCACGCCTGTCCATGCACGGTGCGCATCACTATTGATGCTGACAATGGATCCAGTTCTGCCAATCAGCGCAATTCTCGAATTTGGCTTAAGCAAATGATGAGGTTGATGCTCAGCCATAAAGCCGAAATTCGACCTTTCACCAATTTACAATTTAGCAGTGATAGTGCGAAAGGCGAAACCAAAAGACTTAATATGGAGGCGAAAAAACTGTTCAGCAGATGACGAAAGTCGAAAGTCGAAAGTGAAAGACAAACAGGAAATAGGAATGTGAAAAGATAAAATGTAAGATGAAACCGAAGGACTTACCAGAAGTGAGGATACGAAAGGCAAAGTTTAAGACGAATAACAAAACAGCATAACAGCCACAAAAGAACAAAAGGAGAATGACGTAGAAACAACAGAGAGGACCTGATTTGACATGACAGGTGCTACATGGAAATCAATTTTTCTTTGCTGAAAATCAACCAATTTTTCCTGCCTTTCGGGAAGAAATTTTGGTTGAATCTCACCAGCAACTATGACCAATCGGATCAAGACTACAATTTTGAACGTCCACGATACAATTGATGTTGAATGCCAAGATATAAAAAAAAAAAAGAGATGACGCTCTGTCAAAATTGACGGGGATTTGTCTTGCATTTCATGAAGCCTCTCTGAATCGGACGAAGCCTCTAAACATGCCCATTTGGCGACATGATTATGCCTGACATCGCCAATTGTTTCTTGAACAAACTCACTACAGAAGACCTTCCTTAAAGAATGCTGAACTCTAAACAAGTTTCAGTTTAAGTCCCAGACACCGGATTCGTGATTGTTTCTGTCTTAGGTCAGTCCTTGACACCTCCATCAGCTTTGCTTCATAATGGAGGTCTTCTGTATGGGAATGAAGATCCTTTAGAACTCGAGAAAGACCCCTCCCCCCAGAAACAGTAAAAACGGGTTTCTATTGCTACGAAAATATCATTACCTGTAAATTTATCATTTTTTTTTTCAAATGCTTTATCCCTCTAGAGATTTAAACAGCCAATCACCAGCCACCTCGCTAACTGTGAAGTGCGCATGCGCATCTCTCCGTGTAGGCATATAAATGCTTAAAGCATACAAAAGTCATTGTCTAGCATCGTCTTGTTCAGACGTGCGCTTCTCTTCTCTCTCTACCATGAATCACTGAAGAATTCAAGAATTCAAGAATCACCGAAGATTGAATCATGGCCAAAGCTCATGGCTCTTTGAAGAAGCCGCCGAGGAAGAGTATTTCTCCGCCAGCGACTAGCTCTTCCTCCTGTCCTGTGTCTCCGGGCCCTGTGCTCTCCCAGCCTGACAATGTTTCCACACCAAGTTCCAGACCTTCTCGTTGTGACCTTCCATTCCAAGATGTTCGACTTCTTTCTTCCCTGTCAACGCCGATGTTAAACCGTCTCCCGTGAAGCTGCCTGCCGTCGATCATCAAGCTTCTCCCAGCTCTGGCACCTTACCACATCTCTTTGCTCGTCTCTCTACCGGCCTTGACTGCCCCACCTCGGTGGCCCCAGTCAGGCCCATCATGCTTGCTGTCATTCCCAGTCAACCATCAACTTCTCCTGTGCGGACCTTCAATGAACTCCCGTGATTTCCTGTTCAACGATGCTGGTCTATCGATTGATGAAATTTCTTCTGTCAACCGGAATTTGGAGCCAGTACATCAGTACTTCACCAGTCTTGCACAACAATCTGCAATGTTGATTGCTAACCAGGAGGTTTTACAATTGAAATTTAAGTTAAAGTCAAGGCATTCGAAGCTCAAGTCTAAAATTAAACTTGGTCGTTTGAACCTGACGAAATCAGAAGCAACTTCCCAGCCTTCTCTTTCAACATGCTGCAACTTTTCAGCAATTCATAGCTACCAGACTCTCAAAGATCATCGTCATGACAGTGGACCTTTAGACGTGTCAGTCTCTTCTGGCACCCTGACTCGTCCATGCTCGTCTGACAGAAAGGCTGATAATAGACCACTCTCGAAGGTTGAGATAAACGTGCTGTTCGACCGGGCTGAAGGTAACTACAAAGCCACTGCTTGCTCACGACACCCTGACTCTGCTGCCTCTTCCGAATCTACTCCCAGAAGCTGTTCTAATTACGTCCACGATTGGGTTCATCAGCATGCCGACAACATCCCAAGGCAAGGGCTTTGGCACGTAAGAAATCCCCTCTTCGCAGTCCTCACAGGAATTTTGTATCGTCTCGCTGACTCAGGTCAGCCAGCAACGGTGGCCATTCTTGACAACGTAGTCGATCCTCTGACAACCGCCACTGCACATCGCCGCCTTTCGGTCCACATGATCGTCACACTTTTGGTATGACGAAAGGCACTGACCCAAAAGGTCGACCTGGAAGTTTCAAAGAAACGGAAGCGAAAGGCATTAATCCAGAAGTCAAGAAACGAAAGCGCGGAAAAGATTGAGACGACGACACGCCACCCTGAAGCGGAAGAAGAATGAAGTGAAAGACAACAGACCGGAAATGGAACAACAAAAGGAAGAACACGACAAAGCCAAAACAGCGGAAGATGTGATCCCTGCCAGTTTCCTGTTCACGCCGAAAGAAGTTGACCTTCCTTCCAAGAATCGGGGCCTCACAACTGGTTTCGGTCCATAGACCGTATTCCCTAGAAACGATCTGTCTTAAGCCTGGCGTACACTCTCCGTGTTGAGCCCATGTTTCTCCCCTGTTTTTGCCTGAGGGACTCTACCACCCCCGCCTTTTTGGACGAACCCACTGAACCTTCGCGGACACATAAAACAGCAGTGCTGGTGTCAGATATTCAACTGCGCACCATCTTTGCGCAGATCACGCACCCTCAATTTTGGTGGGTTTTTGTTTTTTGCGGGGTTATTGGGTATCAGTGATCCTATTGGTCAAATTCCCCCCTCTTCACTGCCTCGAGGCAAACACGTGTCACGATATCGGACAGCTAGCGACTCAGTCGTTCTTGTCCGTGTCTCGGTCCGGGTTTTTAATGGGCCTCAGAATTGAATTGTCCGTGTAGCCGCAGGCAAAAAGAGGGGAGAAACACGGACTCAACACGGTGAGTGTACGCCAAGCTTTAGGTCAATCAACCACACTTTTAACAACTTTGCTATGGAACGGAAGACTGCTTATGGGCAAAGGTGAGCCTCGTGAATTGACCAAAGATCCTCGTCCTGGGAGAGAAAATTGGTTCTTCAAGCCCTTTGGGGATGGCTCTGTCAACCCAAGGAATTTAGAGACATAACACCCAATCTAAATTCCTCACCGTTGAAGTAAGACTGGATTTTGGAAGCAGCATGCAAATTCTGAAGAAAGTGATATTGTTGTGACTGCCGTACTTCAAAAGCAGGGTGACAGTAGACTACAGGGCGTTTCTACATATGTGGAAAACCCCACCTCTACCATCCCTCCACCGTTTCGACAAATGAAACTTCTGCTTCAAGGCCTACGTGGATGACCGTGTCAAACTGCTTAACCAAATAAATCCCACTCGACCAAATTTTGGGGAATCACACTCTAAACCTACTGCATCCATTTCCACAAACTGCAAACGTAATCCTATTCAATATGCTCCTGGGACCATCTTTATCATTGGCGAATCACATGTTCGACATCTTCGTGCCCAACATGGAGTTAGTAGAAATTCTCAAACCTGGACATTTCCAGGTGCCCGTATTGAACACATGACACCCAAAATCCCGCATCTTTTGAAGTCAAACCATGCCACTTCGGAAGTGATTCTATGTGTTGGCTCCAATAATGTAAATCTGGACACACCTCAGGGCATCACACTTAGACTCAATCAGCTGGTATCTTCAGTCCGACATGTACTGCCAAATACACCCATAAGTAATATTGGTTTATTCCCTCGAAGGCAAAGACGATCTGATAACATAAACCATGTACTAGTCACGTGTAACGGCCACATTATGAATCTATGCAAATCTCTTGGACTTCGTTACATCTCCCTCTGGAACCAGATAATTGAAAACCCAAGGTTACTTTCTCCGGATGGTTTACACCTGTCTACTTGGGAAAACAATGCTTGATTGTTGCTATTAATTCCAACCACGATTTTAACTTTCATATTTCTCTGACGGAAAACTAGCAAGATGTAACAGACATAATGTCTGTCCTCCACAAATTGATACACTTCCAGACTGTAGTGCTAGTGCAACATCTGCGACTCGTGCGGATTTGCCCATACCTATAGCCTGTCATGGTCTTCCCTGCGTCCTATTTAATGCTCAAAGCCTGACGAAAAAGTTAACTGATCTTCATTTCCTACTTCTGTCCGGTAACTTTGACTTAATCTTTGTGACCGAGACCTGGCTAAACAACACCGTTCCTGATTCTATGTTGATTAGGGGCCTTGACTTTACCGTTATCCGTCGTGATCGTGGGTCCAGAGGTGGTGGTATTATCATATTTGTACGAAAACACATTGCTTTCTATACTCATCCATTACCAACCAATGTTGAAGGCTTATGTGTTGATATTGGTCCAGACCAGTTAAGAATTATGCTTGGGTACCTACCTGATGGCTATAACGAGTCGCAGATTGTTGCCATGTGTGATTTCTTTAATGTGTATTTTTGCAATGATAAGCCAAACGTAATCTTAGGTGATTTTAACATGTCAACTATTGATTGGGTTAGCTTTACAGCAACCAACCATAAACATGATGTCTTTCTCACTTGTGTTTCTGAGCTGGGTCTGCAGCAGTTGGTATCACAACCCACGCGGGGATGCAACATCTTGGATTTAATTTTGGTTGACGAGGAGCGTGTGGTCTATGATATTAACGTGCTGGACCGTTTTGGTGGAAGTGACGGCAGCGACCACCAAATGGTATCTTTTTGTTTTAATTTTAAAAGCAATAACTCGGCTGCAACACATGTTGTTGCAAAACGTATAAACTTTGATAGATTGCGGGCTGTCCTTGGTGATATCAACTGGTCAACTGTTTTGGGAGGTTATAACGACATTGATGAAATGTGGAAAACATTCCTCACGACCATCAATAATGCTGTTTTTCATTGCACTTCTATTATTAGGAGGCCAAAATCTGCGCGCGTCCCCAAGCACATCCGTAAACTGTTTCATCGCAAGCTTAAACTCTGGCAAAAATTTAAAACTAATAGGAACATAGATGATAGGAACGCTTATAAAGCCTGCTGCAAGGAATTGTCTAAAATGACTATAGCGTAAGAGTTGGAACGGGAGCGCAAGCTTTTGAGTGATGGTTCTCGAACTGCTTTTTTAATTACGTTAGGTCACATACTGGAGCAGTTCGCCCTATTCCACCTTTAAAAGTTGATTCCAAACTGATACTGACTGGTAAAGACAAGGCAGATGTTTTTAATTTGGCATTTGCGAGTAACTTTGTTGTGGATAATGGGAACATTCCTGTACTGCAGTCTATGAGCACTTATAGCCCCCAGTGTAACTATGTTTATTTTTGGCGCTCTACTATTCATTCAATTCTTTGTTCTCTCAAAACAAGTCATGCTATTGGGCCCGATGGCTATTCCGCACATTTTTACAAAGAACTAAAAAATGAACTTTGTTTGCCACTAGAAATGATTTTTAAACTCTCTCTATCTACTTGTACTCTCCCTATTTGTTGTAAAACAGCACGAGTTATTGCAATATACAAAAAAGGGGATGCAGCTAACCCAGGCAACTATAGGCCTATATCACTCACCAGCGTTCCATGCAAAATTCTTGAGAAAATCATTCGTGACCACATGTTTAAACACCTAACTGACCATGGGATCTTATCCAAGGACCAATTTGGTTTCCTGCTTGGAAGAAGCACTACTCTTCAGCTACTTCAATGCATGGACGATTGGACACGCTCATTAGATTTGGGTCAACCGGTTGACATAATTTTTATTGATTTTGCTAAGGCATTCGACTCGGTTGTTCACACCAAATTATTTTCCAAACTTTACCATTATGGCTTCAAAGGCAAGGTCTTGGATTGGGTGAAAAATTTTCTTTCCTTCCGTACACAGTCAGTCAGTCTGGGTTACTCGAAGTCTAGCCTCATTCCTGTTGTCAGTGGTGTACCACAAGGCTCAGTCCTGGGACCACTCTTATTTCTGATTTACGTAAACGATCTGCACTGTACTGATGAAGTAAGTATCTCTTCCTAAATTTGCTGATGATATCAAACTTTACAAAGTCCTTAAGGACTCTACGAATCACAGTACTCTTTGCAATGCAATTGAAGATGTGGAGGTCTAGTGCGAAAACTGGCAGCTACCAATCTACATTAATAACTGTAACGTTCTACACCTGGGCAGGAGAAATCGGCATTTGAGCTATTCTATTAAAAATAACCGCCTAGATAGTGTTAGTACTGTCAAGGATTTGGGAATTATTCTTTCTCATGACCTTAAGGTCTCCCACCACATAAATGCCATTGTAAACTCTGCCAGAATTCGTGCTATTATGATTAGGCGCTGCTTCAAATCACAGGATGTTTTCATGCTTGTGAAAGCTTTCAAGGTGTATGTTCGACCTATCTTGGAGTACGCCTCGCCAATTTGGTCCCCGCACTTACTGAAAGCTATCGACCACCTTGAATCGGTACAGCGGCGTTTTACTAAGTTGATCCCTGTCATGTACAATAAATCATGTAAGGAACGCCTAATGGCCCTCAATCTTCCATCACTTGAATTGCGTAGACTCGATATTGATCTTGCCTTGACCTACTCACTCCTCCACAACTTATATGATGTCGACCCAAATCAATACTTTTCAATCCGTGTCTGCGAACGAACAAGAGGTCACTCATTGAAGCTAAGGGTTAATATAAGCAAGTCCAATAGCCGCAAGTACTTTTTCTGTAACCGTGTTGTTAACTGCTGGAATCGACTACCCTCAAACGTTTCGGCTCCATCGGTCAATGTTTTCAAAAAACTTTTGTACAAATTGGACCTAACAGAATATTTGTGTCGAAGCGGGTAATGGGCCTACCAACTGCTGCTGTCCAGCGTATATTTATATCCATATTTTTAAAATTGTGTATTGTTTTTAAAATCTGATGGCTGTTCACTGAACAGTATTTTTATGTGCGTGCGTTCCTCTTTTGTTTTATATAATTTTAATATAGTACCATTATTCTGTATCGTTATTATTCTGAGCTGGGTCTTAAGCACACTACATTTAACTGCAATAATCTTAATATTATTGTTATTACATTGGTTGTTTTAATCAGCTTTTTTTATGATGTTTTTATGGAGCTTTTATTATTCATTTTTTGCTTGCTTGTTTAATGTAGTGACATCACATTATGTTGGGTGATATTTAACATTCTTTAAAAAAAATCTTTATTAGTGATTATGTGAGACAATTGGTCATTTCCCCTACCCTGCCTGTCCTACACGTCTGGCGATGCCATCGGGGAACTCTGTGTCCCTGGTAGGTCTAACCTTGGTGGTAAGGCAGTCGTGACTGTACCCACCCAACCTATTCCAATTCATTTGGCCATGCTATTTTAAACTTGTTTTATGTGTAATTTGTACGCATGCTTTTATTATAACTTTTGCACTTTCATAATCCCATTCATTACTTTTTGTACACCTTCCCCTCGTGCTTTTATCTTCGTGTATTTGCTTCTGCCCCTTTTGGGCTGGCAGTCAGTGACCCCCTGGGTCCTTGCCAGTCCTGTTGCTCCAGCAACAAATTATTATTATAAGTAGAAGTTCAATCTTCCATTCTCAAAGACGACGATAAAATGCTCGCCCTAAAACTCGCCAGTTTTTCCCAAGATGGAACTTTCAACTTGTTCAACTCAAAAGACGGTCTTCCTTCTTGCACTTGCATCAGCAGCGAACTGGCTCCTTTCTCCAGAAAAGACAACCACTTCCGCTTCTCCAAAGGATGGTCTTATCTAACTCTCACCTTTCCGGCTCACTTCGGAGGGAAAAATGTCAAACCTGACGGTACTCCCAAATCACTTTCCATGAAAGCTCTGGGTTCAATTGTAGATCCTGAAGGGAATGTCCAGTTAGAGCTCTTCGACACTACCTCGAAAGAACCCAAATCCCTGCGATGAAACGTCCTCTTTCCGAAAGAACCGTCCCCCCCCCCCCCACTCCCATGTTTCTTCAAGTCGACAAAGTCTCAGGTGAACTGATTCCGCTGCCGGTAACCCCATTCAAATAGGAAAAATGGATTTGTGAAGTCATTAGGCATGTCTGTGAACTTTGTCCTTATCACATTGGCATCTCTAGTGGTGCGAAAGACATGAAAGAACATTTAGTGGCTGGAAGTTGCATCGGACAATAAGTTACTTCAAACTGGAAAATTAGAGTGAATGACTATCAATAATAGGTGGTTGCCGCTCTTAACATTTATAAGCATGTGGTATAACACTTGATATTCTAGCATCGGGTTCTAGCTGACCCTCCTCCAATGGGACAAAGTCAGCACATATTGAAGGGAAATATTTTGCACATAGCAAGAAACAGAATTTTAACACTGTTTAAAATTAGTTTTTACAACCGTAAAATACTTACCTTCAGTCGAACTCTCCAGCCTCCTTGCTTCGCTGAACCCAGTGGCAGTGCTATGTGCACTAATATGGAATGCAGAGCAGGCCCCTGGTGGGAGCTAGATGGTACTAGATTATTTATCAAATAATTAAATTATTTTAATTTGGGCAATGAAAAGCATTAAATAGGCGATTTTACCACATTTTATTGAAGGTAAGTATTTTAGGATAGTAAAAACTAAATTTAAGCAGTGTTGAAATTCCTTTTTTTTTTGTTATTTCAGATCTACCAACAATTTCCTTGTTCATTTGAGTTCAATGAACAGTTTCTGATCATGTTGTTCGAGCATTCACACGCTTCACAATTTGGTAAGCAAGATTTTCACTTCCATCTGAAACTACTTCCCTTCAGTCCTATGCTAAATTTTGTTTATATTTATGGTCAATGCTCAAAAACCTTAAATTTACTTTAAGAAGCTTCATTAGCTCACCACCGGGTGGCATCACTGCTCATTACTCAGCAGGCACTGCCACCTTTCCTCACAATTGTGTGAGCACCCGAGCAAGATGGCCAGGTGTTTTGCTCTCACTGGAATTATGGCATCTCAAACCTTCGAAAAATGCTTCCATGTTCTCCGACAATTATGTTTGTTCTTATTCACTTATGTTTCATTACGCAGTACCAAAAGCCTTCTTGTTTCTTCAAACCAGCTAATTTTCGAATGTCTATACTGGCAATCTTCCTCTGCTTGGGACATGAGATGCACACGCACGAACTGTTCTCCAACTTCCACAACGAACGTGAAGATTCCATTTTCTTTTTCTGAATCTCTTCAGTAGAGATGTTTGCTCTCACCAAAACACCCCTGACGACAGTCATCCATGTGTCGTAAGTGTAGGCCATGTCACTTAGTGACACAACCCTGTGAAATTTGTGTGGCCCATTCGGAGTGTGAAGTAAAGAGTATTTTGCGCACGTGGTGTAACACGGACCATGAAAAGGCTGCCGACGCAAAACTGAACGGACATTCTACTTAGTTGAATTCTTGTGCCGGCTCTAGCAAACAGCCCCTTCTGAAGTTCTGTTGTAAAGTAATTCAGACCCTCCTAACATGGGTGCTCACAATACACCGCCTGCGTTTGCCATTCCTGTACTAGTCCTATCCCTTCTGTGCCCACTAATCCTCCTCCCGCTACTTCTTGCATTTCAGTAGAGGTTACAAATTTGATTAGTGTTACGATGGGCACTTCGTGTGAATTTTAGCGTGGTGGTCAAGGACATTGTGACGGAAACACTGTACAATCGTAGGCTGCAAAATCCAATATGGCGGCCGCGTCGGTACCAGCCATCGAAGGATCCCAGGATTGACGAAATCGCGCCTTCTCAAGTTCTGTTGGGAAATAAATTACTTCTGCCCTATCGTTGACAGCAGTTTGGAAGCACCCACTTTCAATGGATGCACCACTGCTTTCATCATTGTCTTTAGACTTCGGTAGCTCAGTGCACGATCCGTGCTTCATTACATCACGCGATTAACGCTTCGTTGCCAATTCAGCAGTTGACTGGAAGTGACGTCATCGCCTCCAGTGACAACACTCCAGGTCCATCGAGATTAAGTTGTCCCGCGTTCTGCGACAAAGCCTGCTTCACGATCGCAAGCAGTCAAGCACAGTTTTGCTCCAAAACATAAGCATGATTCCGTTTTCTTTATTAAATAAAAAGACGAAAAATAACGTTACAAAATCCCGAATGTAGTCGCAGATGGCACGAACGAAAAGTGCCGAGTTGCAAAACTTCTGCCAAGTTGGGAATTCGCTGGTGTTGGTGCGCGACAGGCTTGGTGTCGGTGCGCGACAGGCTTGGTGTCATATGTTACAGTTGCAATTGCTAATCCGCTACTTGGGTCGCCGTTCATGCCGATGGCTGGCACGATGCCTCAAATGTGCACACTGTACGTCTTACGTGTTATGACGTAGTTCACCCAAGCGACGAAATCCGAAGGAGGCATGCAAATAGGTCAGGTGTAGTTTGCTCCGGTAGCGAAACCCAAACTGCACGTGCTATAGCAAATGAGACGAGATCACCAGATACAACTTCGCATAGCCCTCCTCGTCTGTGTTACGTATGGGATCTCCCTCTTACCGAACGGCGCCTTCCATCTACGTCATACTGCATGAATTACGTTAGTAATTCATGCAATTTTATGTAAATTTTCTTCTACCCTACCAAGTCCTGTCCCGACCTACCTCTCGAAGTCCACTTTATTCTTGCCGCTGGCGTGGACGGTTGTTTACTACTGTACCCGTTCCCACATTCGACGTCTAAGACTTGCCCTATCCTCTGCCACAATCCGTTCACTGCTTCGTCCTCTCCTGCAGACATACCTTCTTCGCCGTCCCTAGCTGCGCTTTACCAAGAAGCTCTTTCACCGTTACCGTCCCTACCCTTCTGGCCTTCAATTGTTGTAAGCATCCTCCGGACGCACAAGACGCTATCTTGTTGTTACCTTTCTTTCTAGTTAAACGTGGATGCGCAGTTGGCTCCGCTATTGTACTGTGTTTCAAACACAAAAACAAACAAGTTCGACAGATAGCAACCCAAGCATGACAACGGACAGCTTGGCGTCCGCCCCTCTTGCATCTCATGCGTTTTGCACAGTCTTCATGATAATGCATCCTCAACTACATGCAACCTGGTCTTCATCACTTTCAGCAG
>JAHWFP010057405.1:57624-68055 GCA_023313725.1 Lithobius niger
AAAAAAAAAAAAAAGAACAACAAACAACAACATAGACAGGAAACATTATCCAACTTCGTCCATCCATGAACTGCAGCTATGCCAAGCATTTATGGTATCTCGATCCGCACATACGGCCGAGACGCACATTGGTTTTGCCTAAACGTCTTCTTGGTCTCCTTCATTGCTTGAACTAATACAACGACTGGACCGTCCCATCGATGCATCGTTATATTGACATATCACAACGCTGATACGATTACCTATCCTTCTACCTTGGTTCTCGGTCCTCGATTCCCGATCCCACCGACACAAGCTGGCTTATCTACAACAGCACATTCCGGATCCTTCATCGCCTATAATACCATTACCCACCCCACTGTGGCACATTAGCTGTGTCCCCAGTTCGGACGCCAGTCTGTTGTCCTATGGAATCATGTGTCACTATCATCTTTGGGCACTGATTGACACTTTCTCCGATTCATTCATCACTCAGGCCATTATTCTGAATCCCGATTCGTCTAGCAACTTTTTCTAAAAGCACCAGGGAGTTCTGAATTCTCAGTTCGACTCTAGCCCCTGCTACTATCCTTATCCTGACGGTTCCCTGCCTTGCATTTACAAGTCCACCTTACGTCCCTTTCTTCAGGACAATACTCTATACGCCTTTCATCTTTATAAAGGGGCACTCCTCACACAACCATGGCAGCACTACACCCGATTCCGTGCTTCTTACGCCAGTTATCGTTCCTTACCGCCCTCGATTCCCGATTACCTATCCTTGTCCTTAGTAACCACAATCGCCACCAGGGGCGCTTAGTTCGCTGACACTTTGTTTCCTTTCCCGCACTTCACGGCGACGTGTATCCATTAGTCCACAGTACAGTGCTTACCATGTCAGACTCTTCCTCATCAGAAGAACCGTTACCTCCGGTTTTGATTCCCAATGTGCCCTCACCCAAACCGTGTCGATGGCTAGGATTCTCCGGCAAGGTTGTTCATTTCGACCCACCCTTGCCGCCAAAATCATCTCGAATGTGACGGGGAACAGAAAAAATGCAAGGTTTGCATTTCGATCTCTCCTACAAGATGGATCGCCATTCGACGAAAACAGAAGCATTCTCGCCAGCGTGCACTACGAGCGGCACAAAAGGAGGTATTTTTGCTCTCACAGAATTCTGCTACATCAACGATTTCTGCACCACCCAAGAAAACCCAACGAGTGGCCCTGAAACAACAACGTCGAACGCTGTCTTCGCTGCCCTCTACCGATGCGATCCCTGCCATTCCAGGTTCCAGTGGTTTATCGTTACTCCCGAAGAACCCTGTACTTGTCAAGATGGCTAAACATCCCTTGGCTCCTCGCAAATCTCCGCCTTCAAAACAGGTTCGTGTTGTAGTTCTTTCCACTTCACAGATTCCTGATCCATCTAAACATGCTTCTGACCCTACCCCACCTACCTTGGTGTCCGTTTTACCAACCTCACCTCCTGCTGCACCCTTTCCTTCAGCCGCAATCTTCGGAGAAGCATTAATTTGTGGTGTCCATCTTTCGGCTAGGGATCAGGAAAACTTGGATTTTAACATCAGTTTCGTCCTGTCTTTTACAGAACGTTTCGCAGCTGAACTTGCCTCACTCCGTGCCTCGACGGCTGCACTTCCGACGCTTCAGGCTACGGCTGCCAATAGGGACGACATCCGCGCCGAAAATGCAGTACTCAGGGCAGCTAATGAAGCTTATAGCAATGAATTAGAACCTGTACAGGGACGTTATCATGCTTTGCGTGTAAACTATACGCACTATTAAAAAACATTCGACGATGGGTGTCACCGATCCCAACCTCTCCACCATGGAGGAGAGCGTATTACTGTGCTCGGTCTCGCACTCAGCATCTCCACAATGCGCCATCAACCTCAGTTTCGTTCTCCTACGATTCCCTCCTCTTCATCACAGGAACCATCTCCCACAGTGGCCGCTTTCCATAAAGCCGCTCCATCTCCTTTACCCTCGCCACTCAAGGATCCTTCGGCTACAGCATCATTAGCACACTCCCCTACTACCGATCCCCCTCTCTTTGCTTCGGAAGCACGGCTTCTTACGTGGTCTGTCGCTTCATCTCAACACCCTCCAAGTATATCCAGCTATTCAGTCTGGCAATATGATGATGCCCCTGATTTCCTTCCTGTCTTTCACGGGATCACTCCCCATTCGGCTCTACTATCCCGGGAACCTCCCTGCTCTCAGTGTCGTCTACGAGCCAGGGGAGTGGCTTTTGGCTTTCGAGTTTTACAATAACATGTAACTTCGCAGGTTTTCTCTTAGCAATTCGGACACCGTGAAGTACCTGTTCCCGTGGCCCTTCCACCAACCGAACGACCATTGGATTACGTGGCTTCGCTAACATATCTTCTTTATATGTTTTCCTCACAATAGTTTCACTCATCTTTGAGCTTCATTAGCCAACAATACGTATTCATAACGGATGAACTGCCGCCATACGCTTTCTTGTGCAACTGTTCCCTTCACCACCGATTCCCGGTTCCTTCACGCTCAAGACCTTGCAAGTGATGCATCCAAGCCTGTATCATCAAGTACCTATGCCCGATACTGTAAGTCTGAGATCCGTCTGATGTTCTTCCCAACAAGGTAAGCGGGTCTTACATTTATTACCTGTTTCTACCTTGTCCCCCTAGGTAGCAAGACTCCTTAACTGCGTTCCTGTTAGGTGCATACCTACATAGATTACCCCGACTTGTCACTCACATATGGTTCGGATCCATAGCCTTCCACTTATACGATACATTTGATTCGATTCCTTAATCACCTATTCTCGTGTTCCGTTGTCGGTATGGTTTCGGCTTTTATGTTGTCTTCACCGGGACTTGTTCCTTGGCGGCGCTGACTCGTAATGCGGGGGAGACTCCAACCTAGCCCTCCTCCTTGATGACGAAGTCTGCTATAAAAAAGGTATGTGTATTTTCGTCGGCTATAAAAAGACTAAAATACCAGGGCCTGCACCTGGTTGATTTTAGTTTTTATTGCCTACACGAAAATATACATTACCTTTAATCCTGCCCAGCCTCCCCTCCATGAACTAGGTTCTGGGTTCGGGAAAAATGATGTGGTTCGGCTGGCGCGGCTTGCTTATATAGACTGGCCCAAGCCTGCGCATGCGCAGAACTATTACGAGTCCAGCAGGGAAGCCAACTTTCAAGCTTCTAGTGGAAATTAAGCTCAAAAGGGTGGAACTGCTATAAAAAAGGGTAATGTACATTTTCGTGTAGGCAATAAAAACTAAAATCAACCAGGTGCAGGCCCTGGTATTTTAGTCTTTTTGGATATTTGCTTCGATGTGGACCGTGATTATTACTGGCATCGCTTGGATTCTGTGAAAGAAGCATTAATTACGTGTGCTGTGTCAGCCGTAAGAGCGAGATAGCCTGCTTTGAGGCTAGCGTCGGAATTTTCAAGATGGCGCCGGCCAGGTCGGTCGTGTGCCGCGCTGCGTAAATGGTGGGTAAAACAACTTTGTTGTCGGTTGTGGGGTAAGTAGGCTTACAAATTTTTTCCTACCCTACCAAGTGCCGTCCCGACCCATCCTACCTCTCGAAGTCCACTCTATTCTTGCCGCTGAGGCGGACGGTTGTCTACTGGTGGTCGTGGATATGTCGATAATATTTTTTTTGAGGGGGGGGGGGTTGGTAAAATTTGATTTTTGGATATTTTTTGGATTACCATTTCATAAACGGTCCGTTGTGACGGGAATTGTGTGTAGTTGCATCGATTATTGACGGAGCATGCCGCACGTGGAGCGTGTTAGTGTTGTTGACCGCAATTGTTGTGAGGTGGTGATGGTGACAATAAGATGAAACCAGTGCTGATTTGTTTTGATTACGTGCAAAATTTCGCACGAAGGCCAGGAGAGGTGAACGATACTCTGGTTGACCAATTGAGTAGGCATTGTATGCCGCAGGGAAGTGCGAGAAAAATTACTGAATTTCCGTACTTTGTACGAGGTGGTCTGTGGTGATAAGTGGGGGTTTGTAGTGTGTGGTGTGTGTTGCGTGGTTAAGGCTGCCAGTGGTAGGGAGGTGGCATGTTTAGTAGGGCGTGAGGACGCCTGGAGGGCAATTGGAGCGCCGGCCCGGGTGATAAATATGTTATCAGGAGTTTCGTTGGGTTTGCGTCGTGTGCCACCGGTGGGTGAAGTTAGGCCGTCTTCCCCCCCCCCCCTCCCCCCCCAACCCAAAATAGGTCCCTAGATGCGAGGATAACGCCTAAACTAGCAGAGATGGTGCGACAGGGTGTTGTAGAGAGAGTTAAGTGGGGCTCTGTCGGTTTTGTGTCGCTGATTTTCGCAGTGGAAAAACCCGATGGCTCATGCCGCATTATTTTGAATTTAAAATGCTTGAATGAGTTTGTGCAGGCTGGTGAGTGTACTTTGAACACGTTGCCAAAGGTTGTGCACAGTTTGAAGCTTGGGTGGTTTATGGCGAAAATTGATCTGTCGCAGGCTTATGAAGCTGTGCCGATCGCATTTCATGTGCGGCAGTATTTGAATACCAAGTCCTGTCCCGACCTACCTCTCGAAGTCCACTTTATTCTTGCCGCTGGCGTGGACAGTTGTTTACTACTGTACCCGTTCTCACATTCGACGTCTAAGACTTGCCCTATCCTCTGCCACAATCCGTTCACTGCTTCGTCCTCTCCTGCGGACATACCTTCTTCGCCGTACCTAGCTGCGCTTTACCAAGAAGCTCCTTCGCCGTTACCATCCCTACCCTTCTGGCCTTCAATTGTTGTAAGCATCCTCCGGACGCACAAGACACTATCTTGTTGTTACCTTTCTTTCTAGTTAAACGTGGATGCGCAGTTGGCTCCGCTATTGTACTGTGTTTCAAACACAAAAACAAACAAGTTCGACAGATGGCAACCCAAGCATGACAACGGACAGCTTGGCATCCGCCCCTCTTGCATCTCATGCGTTTTGCACAGTCTTCATGTCAATGCATCCTCAACTACATGCAACCTGGTCTTCATCACTTTCAGCAGTATGTTTGTGCTACCATCCGCACGCACTACAAACAACTACACACCCGTTCCCGTACGTCCACCTCACCAATCCCTCCATCCGCTTCCTGTTTACCACTTCAAGATCCTTCATCCAAGGCCACAGGCGTAGCACTAGGTTTCCGTGTCCTTCCCTAAACGACATTCCCATCTGTCTCTTGCTCCTCAACACAACGATCTTCGGCGTGGATTCCGCTTCATCCGCCTCGCATGTGGGGAAAATACAATCGCGATCCTCGCTTCCCTGTTAGGACCTTATCCTCACAATTTCAGCTTTATGAAACCATACCTTCACCCTTTTACAAAGTGTCTAGTATTCAACAACCAGCGTCTCTTCTTCCTCTGGAAAATCATTTGTTTTGATCCTCGTCCTACACAAACCAGCTGCCTTCTTCTTGAGTCGACTCCGAAACTGTGTTCTACATTTCCAGTTTACCACAGTCCGTTCTCACATCCACTATGAGTTCGCCGCATCATGCGCTCGCCATACACATTCCCACTTTCCACGATCCGTCATCCGGACGGTATCCACTCTTTACGTCTTCTGATCATAAGGACACTCATCATCCGCCTGCCCACTTCACACACTTTCCAGAGCCTGTCCTACGGACGGTGTCCGCTCCTCAAGTTTACTAAAGAACTTACGACGACACGTGCCATCCGCCTGTCCGCTTCACACTTGGGAGCACCATCATTCCCAACAAGGTAGGCAATTTTAGAATTTTTTATCTGATTTCCTACCTTGTAGCCCACGGTGGTAAGACCCGTGCTTGCGTTTCCTTCTTCTGCGTCTGTTAACCTTTATTAAATTATAACGTTTTTCCGCACTGCCTGACCTCACTTAGGATGGAACCTTTCCGAAACAGCGGATCGCTCCTCAGTATTCCTTAGTATTCTAGCGGTTTCGTGTGCTGCCTTTCGGTTTGGCCTCGGCTCCGGCCATTTTTATGACTTTCATCTCGGTGGTGCGCCATTTTCTACGCATAAAAAATGTATTGGTATTTACATACCTAAACTATTTTACTGTTTTGGGCCGCTCAGCGGAGTGAGTGTGTCGAGATGTGCAGCATACCTTGGGCACCATGGTGAGGTTGGGCTTCTCACCGAATGATGAGAAGAGTTTGTTAGTTCCCACGCAACGATTACTGTTTCTTGGGATTGTGGTAGATTTACAATCCGGTTGACTGGTCTTAAGAGGCCTGGTTTATTGCGGCTCTGCGCCGCCTGCTGTCAAAGCGACAGGATTCAGTGGTGACATCGGAGGAGCTTCGCAGACTGTTGTGCGTAGCCGAAAGCGTGCCATGCACGCTGAGAGGGGCACGGCTGCACTTGCAGTTTCTGCAGGCCGACTTGGCCTCGTGGACCCGACCTGGGGCCCGGTGTGGTTCATTGTCAACTGGGGTTCGCAAGGATTTGACGTGGTGGGGTGTGCAGTTGCACCCAGGGCCTGTGGCCCAGACGTTGGTTGTACCGAAGGTTGCGGTGGTGGTCTCGACAGACGCTTCGGACGTCGGTCGGGGTGCAACCCTAGAGGGCCATACGGCCCAGGGACGGTCGATACTTGGGGAAGTGCCATTGCACTTAAACGTGAAAGAACTTCTGGCCGTGGTGCGGGCCTTGCAGTCGTGTCAGGATCTGGTTTGGGAGCGAGCAGTGCGCGTCCTGTGGGACAGCATGGCAGCGCTGGCCTATGTTCGACATGGCGTGGGCACTCATTGCCCGACGTTGACAGAAGTAGTGCGCGAGCTTTGGGCTTGGCATGCGTTGTGTGGTGGCTTGGCATGGGCTTGGCATGCGCGAGCTTTGAGCTTGGCCTGCGTTGTGTGATGGAGGCAGATTTTCTCCCAGGGCGGTGCAACACGGTAGCAGACAGGCTGTCTCGTGACTTCCGGGACAGTTTTGATTTTATGATGTGTCCTGAGGTTTTTCGGGGTCTGTGCCGGCGATTCAGGCGCACTCCCGACCTCGATTTGTTTGCATCGCCGGCTACGGCACAGCTGAGGCGGTTTGCATGCTGGGGTCGGGGTCCCGGAGCGGGGTTCATTGACGCATTTAGTGTGTCGTGGTCACTACTGCACGTTTACGTGTTCCCACCTTGTCCCTTATTGGGACGGTGTGTTCAGAAGGGGTTGGTAGTGCAATCCTGATAACGGCGATCTGGCCTACGGAGGCCTGGTTTGTCTTACTATGCGGCATGGGGACCGAGACTGTCGGTTTGCCGCAGAGAAACGACTTGCTTCTTGACCCTTACTCCGGGGCGCGAGCACCAGACTACTGGGGGCCATGGCTGGCCTGGCACGTCGAAGGCCCAGGGTGGGCAGTGCCTGGGACCACACAGTAAGCGTTCCGAGTAATGCACTCGTGGAATCTGTCCCATACGTAACACAGACGAGGAGGGCTCTGCGATAGGTAATTGAAAATTCTACCAGGGTAAGGTACTTACCTGCAGGAGAATTTAAGTTCTCCGAGCGGAGAACGACGTCGTCTGTGTTACGGTTTATTCCCGCCCGCCACCCTGCTCGGACTGCTTTGGAAGGAAAAGTGCACTTCGAGAGGTAGGACGGGTCGGGACGGGACTTGGTAGGGTAGGGGTAAATTTACATAAAATTGCATGAATTATTGACGTAATTCGTGCAGTATGACGTAGATGGAAGGCACCGTTCGGTAAGAGGGAGATCCCATACGTAACACAGACGTCGTCGTTTCCACTCGGAGAACTTCTATTCTCCTGCAGGTAAGTACCTTACCATGGTAGACTTTTCAATTTTAAGTTCTCATGCATCTCAAATTGTACACAAATGTCAGCATGTTGCAATGGTATAGGGCATATGGTGATGTTGGGTGAAGAAGAGTACTACTCACCACATATCTACCTATCTATCGCTGCACACGCTCACAGGAGTTCAACTCTTGCCTTACAGCTCCCACTGTTCTCATACACCCCTTTGCCAGGCAAAAGATGATGAATGCTTAGTCAGATGGTGCCTTCAGCGAATTCTCCTTCTGACTTGGCATACTTTGCCTCCACTGCTGCTTAGCAGTATTATGTGGCTGAACCCACAGCTACAACGACCGACACTGCTGGAGGACTAACTTCAATTGATGAAAAGCGCGTCATCCTTTCAGGAGGAATATTCAACTAGGGCCTATGGGCCATGATGAATATGGTGCTCCAACGTTGTAACACATACTTGTAACTGTTTTCTACATCCCTGTTGATGTTATTAGTCGTCTCTGTCTTCTTCCTATGCACTCTTCTTCTTTTGCACCTGATCTTCGCGATAAGGTCAAACCTCATCTAGCTCCAAAACCGAAACTAGGACGTTCTCCCAGTAAACAGCAGAACCCTTTTCGGCCCCATTACACGGGAGAACCCAACATCCGGAGGGGGGCCGCTCGCGGCTTTTTGAGGGGGTCGCAGGATCAAGGGGGTGCAGACTGCAGAGCAATCTCAGAAATCTAGACGGAATGAGTCGTACTACAACCAAAGTCGTGGCAGACATTCCTTCCTGTTGAGGATCCCTCCGTCCCTGTTCTCGATACTCTCGGAGATAGCCCTCTCCCCTTCACCGACGGGTATGGGGCAGGTGACGACATCACGTACGCTGATGGGAATCCGTTATGTCGAGACCGAAATTCGGTCTCTCGATCCTGAAGAACTGTTACATTGACCCCTTCGTCTCCTATTCTTCCCTGATATTGGGTCCACCATCTTGGCTGCATAACCTTCCCCCGAACGAACTACTAGCATTTGAGAAGGGAGCTGTACGTTGACACTCCGGGCTTCTACAGCCCTGCGCGGGCAATTTCCTGTTTTTACCATCTTAAAATACTTACCTTCGCTAGAACCCCCCACCAGCCTCCCCGCATTGCGATATGAAAAAAATGGCGGCTATATCTGCATTATATGGAAGTGAAGCGCAGCGCTCCTTGGGGGAACTAGATGGAACTAGTTAGTTAGCTAGTTATGGAGCAAATAATTGATTTTATGTGATTTAGGCATTGGAAAGCATAAAGTTAGCTATTTTAGCATATATTACTGAAGGTAAGTATTTTCGGATAGTAAAATTTATACAGCGTTAACATTTTCTTTGTTTGTAGTTATGAAACAACAAAATGTACAATACAATGGTCCCATGTATTGTACATTAATTTACAATATTATTATTGTCTGCAATTTTTTATTCCCATAGACTGCTTAGTTATTTTACTACAACTTACTTTAATGAGTCATGCAAACTTGTTTTTGACAGCTGTGTTTGGCCTTGGTCTTTGGCTTTTGGGTCTTTTTGAGAGAGAATTCTCAATGACTGCGAACCCAAAGGGGTTAACATTACAGTTCTTTAAATATTTTATTTATAGGAACGTTTTTGGGCAATTGTGATGCAGAAAGGAGAGAACTTCGTTTATCTGCAAAAACTATTTCAATTTGGTGAGTATGCTAACAAACATATATTAAAGTTAGACAATTTATGTTCTGAACTAGAAGGATAATATACTGCAGTGAAATTTAATGCATTTCTTGGTTCTAATTAGGGATCTGCAGTTACTAAATAATTGTTTTGGTTGAGTTAATCTTTCAGCGAGTTGGTTAGTAATTACGATTAAGTAAGGTTCTGTCATTTAAACGGTGATGAAACGTTTAAACATTTTGAAAATTTTATGTAATACTAACTGAAAAAAAGTTAAACGAAATTTACCCTGCTCCCAAATGTAATGTGTAAATAAAACTAAATAAAATTATAACTTAAAAGCTAAAATGTAACAAGAATTTCATAAAGAAATACATAAACTGCTTATGCAAAAAATCGCAACAATATTATTTTCATAGATGAAAGACAAAGCTCTCTATTGGGCTAAAGTTTTCATTAGGCACATACTCGATATCCTTACGATATTGATTCCAAATGGCTCCAACACTTTCCTAAATACAGAGACAGTTGGTTTTAGAGCGCGGAAATGTGTTAAAACGACTTAAAAAAGTAGATTTGTAGTGCCGCAATCCCTACATCTATACGGTGTTTGCATTCACTCGCAGGCCGGCAGGTAATTTTTTTTTTCGTAAACAGTTCTGATAGGCGTGTTGTTATTGTCAGTTTCATGTGGTTTTGTTGTTATTGTCAGTTAGGTTAGGTAAGTTTGGGGTTTGGCATTTCATACTGAGGTAGTTAACTGGTTGGGGTTTGGCATTTCATACTGGAGCAGTTAATTGGTTAGGTTATGTTAATGATGATTTAACGAGTTTCCGCAATTTGGGATCAATTTGTAGTGCCTTCCGTGAAAATTAAAGGTAGGTTTTTTTTTCTCTTTTTTCGAATTTCGGGCCATGTGCGTAAAGAAAACATGGGAAGAAAACGGGCTCTTGCCCGTTTTTTTTTTTT
>JAHWFP010057407.1:0-14413 GCA_023313725.1 Lithobius niger
CCCGAAGCTTGCACCGCTCCTATTTTTTTGTCCGCATAAGGAAATAGATGACAAAATAGGGGTGTTTTTTTGGGGGGTGGGGGGGTGGGGTAGGGTTGCTCGCTACTATTTTTTTTCCAAATAAATGTTCCGAGCAGGAAAGACGTCTCACATTCAGTGCAGATTCGGACCCTGCACGGTAGCGTGCATAATTACCTCACTGTTAGGTGTAGATGGATCCTCCTATCTCCAGATGTATTTTCTGCCACTGGGAAATTCCGATTTCTTTTGGATTTTGCACATGACGAAGTAGCTATTAGTTGATATCAAATGAAACAATAAATGCTCCATAGTCGCAGTTACACTGTAAAGGCCATTACATCTTGAAATCAGGGCCATTTTGAAATTATGCTTATTATCGTTCGATTTCCTTCAAATAGAACAGAGACGAAATAGTTGATACCAGGTGAAACAGTGAATATGCCATCGTCAGTAGTAATATCTATTGGCCATCGTCTTTAAATTGGGGATCCATTTTGAAATTATGCGTATTGTCTCATCCCTTAAATTTAGGATGGAGACGATAGTTGAAACCACGTGAAACAGTGAACGTGCCATCTTTACTAGTAATCTCTAATGGCCACCATCTTGAAATTTGGTGGCCATTTTTAAATGATGCTTAGTATCGTCCAATTTCCTTCAAATTTAGAATAAATACGATATTAACAGTTGAAACAATGAATGTGCCATCGTCATTATTAATCTGTAATCCATGCCATCTTGTAATGAGTCAGCCATTTTGAAATTATGCGTATTATACCCTGATTTCCTTCAATAAAAAAATTAAAAACATGAAAGTAAAATTAAAAAGGAAGTTGTACTCAAACTCTTTAAGTGGGTATGTAGTGCATTCTTCTCGGTGCAGGCAGTAGCCTACCGTCAGCTGCACTGTTTTATAGTTTAGGTACAATTCTAAAAGTAACAGGTATTAATAAACAAAAAACGGAACGTTAAATGTTAAGAGTATAAGGGTCTAAAAGTCAAAACCTAGAAGGAACACGGACAAGCTTTGACAGTCAGGGTCTCGGTGTAAAATTTAGTCAGTAAGAGGCTGGAAAGCATTAGACCCTTACTACCCGGTGGTTAGCTTTCGTTCTCAGGATAGGGAAGCAGTAAATACATTTTGACGAAAAACTGTAACTCCTCCTATGAAGACTCATGTGATGATCCAATGGTCGTATGGTGTACGTTTCCTGCTTTGCTTTATGTTGAAAGGTTTATTTTCGGTTTGGTAACATGACAGAACATACACAGTAAAGAGGATTATTGGTTGTCATCAGTTACCATAAAATCTATGACATTAGTTATAAAGGTAGCTTTAAGAAAGTTCTTTAAAGATATTTCAAACACTAAAATTTGCTAGATCCGTACATACACACTTGCCGTCCGAATAGGCTAGAATTAAATATACAATGTTGGATTTACAAAATTGGCTCGATAAATCATTAAGCAAGTCCAGTGTTAGTGGAGATGCGTTTCCTGCTTTGCTTTAGGTTGAAATTTTTTTTTTCGATTTCGTAACATGACACAGCAGAGAGCATTATTGGTTATCCTCTACCATAATGTACGAAAGATAATCAAAAACTCTAAAGCATCAAAAGACAAAATGCGAAACTTCACAAGAAAATTATGTTCTTAAACTTCCTTAACGATACTCTAAGAACAAAGAAAACCTGTTCTGTCCTAATAGACTAGAGCTAAACCAGCCACCGGGTAGTAAGGGTCTAATGTTACCACCCTCTTCCTGACAAAATTTTACACCTAGACCCTGACTCTCAAAGCTTGTCCGTGTTACTAATAGGTTTTGACTTTTAGACCCTTACTCTTAACATTTGACGTTCCGTTTTTTGTTTATTAATATGCAATAACTCGTATTACCACGAATCTTTAAAGTAAATAACATGACCTAGCCACATTTAAGAAGCATACCTTAACTTGCCCGCCTTTTAGTTTTAAAGTGTATTTAAAAAAAAGTATATTTTTAACTTGACTTCCTTTTAGTTAAAGTAATAACAGTACACCCCAGGGTCTGACTAATCCTGAAATATAATAACTTATCTAAACAACGAGTCTTGCTTTTAAACAACATTATCTTCAATTTTTCATTCCCTAATTTAGACGATCATAAGTCATAAGGATTCAACTCTAAACTTAAAGTTAGTACACGATTTAAAACTTGCCTCATAAGCTCAAGTATCAATCAACTCAGCCTTCATTACAAAAAATGGATTCTCATGAACTAAATAACAATTTAAGTTGTCACTCAGGTTTTCAATACAACCTAGTGATTGAGCTAAGCTTAAATTTTTTGAATGAATGAATGAATGATAGTTTATTGCATAATGACTCGAAGTTTGTTATGTCAAACTTGTACCAGTCTACAATATTCAGTATTTCATATTTCTACAATATTTCACACAAGTGAAAAGGGAACTTAATAATAATAATATGGTGAAAAAATATAAGGCAATAACTTAAATACAAGCAAGTCCATAGTTAAACATAGGGTGGGTCAAAGATATTATAAATTGATAACCACAGCAAAAAAAGTGCAATGTTTTATGTGAAAGTAGAAGAAAAAATGAAGGTTCATCTTTAAATATTTTAAAGGCACATGTGTGCTTTTAGCGTCCTTTTCAATTCCCTTAATTTTTCAACGTTGAGTAATTGTTCAGGTAAGCTGTTAAAAAGTTTTGGTACAGTGTATTCTCTGTTACGTTCTCCATACACATTTTTTGCTAATGGTACTGTACCGGTAAGTGAAAGTTTCCCTAAAGTATAAGGCTTTAGACTTATCGTTAGTTTTAAACTTATGTCTATAATAGATGTTGAGGGTCACAACTTAATCTCTCGATTGTGGAATCCTTAAAATTTTCATATTAGTGAATAATTCATTAGTTTTTTCACAAATTGTATTTCTAAAAAGTATCTTAATGATTTTATTTTGTGTTTTTTGAAGTTTAAATAATGCAGGGCACCCCCTTGAGTAGAAATATTGCCGCACTTAACGCGAAAGGCCACCCACCCGAATTTAAACAAGTTCCAGTTGTACCAAACAAACCCAAGCACTTGGGGATCGGCGTGAACCATTGCGTTGCACAAAACAAGTTTCTGTTATTGGCCCTGACTATCCTGTTAAAAGGAAAGTTCTAAAGAAACTTGTATTACGAATCAGGAACACCCACCGAATGCCAAATAAGGTGAACTCTTATGTTGTATCAATCCAAAATGTGATTTTTTGAAGTGAAGAGGGAAACGGTAACCGATTCTTTTTTACATTTAAATCTATTTCAGACATCCTCTCCCCCACCAAGAAAAGGTTTAACCAAAACTAAGGCCTAAAACATATTAAATAATTAGTGCTTTCGATTTTACCTTGCTCGCCAATGTAATAGGTTTCACATTACGTCATACTTACTACTTAAGGTTTAACTTAGAGCCAAAGTGCTTTAAGGGCAATAAATAAAGAACCTTCAAACACAGGGATTCAGGACTATTGAGTTGCACGGTTAGTCGGTGTCCAATTGTTTTATTGTACCAAGCAGTACCGCAATTAAGGTGGGTGCGAGGCACCCGGGCCCAGTTCTGACCTAAAGGTCACAAACTTATACAAGCAGGGAACGCAACTTGCTTCTTGGCATCTACACTAGAAATAATTCAAGCAACACTGCAACATGTAAAGAATAAATCCGAAAGTTATCGAAGAGAAACCGTTTGTATTAAGCACTGGCATTGTGAGAATACACTAACATGAGAAAGAAAGAAAAAAGAACTGCCCCGACTGGGACTCGAACCCAGGACTTCCCACTACTAGGCCAGGCCAACGAACTTGCGCCACCAGGGTGGACCGTGGGTCCGTGGCTACAGGCTCCAGTCGCACTGTTCACTGTTCAGTCGCACAGTCACAAACATACACAAGGATGAAAAGCAACAATAAGCGATAACCTTGTGCTTTATTGTCTAATTATTGCTTGCATTATTTCTAGCGTGGTCGACAAGAAGCAAGTTGCTTTTCCTCCTTATCTCATTTGGTCCAACTCAGTGACCAACCTTTCACAAGAGGTCACTCGTTCAAGCTCACACCATCGCCGGCACGCTTGGATTGTAGAAGTAGTTTCTTCTCGGTGCGAGTGGTTAAGATATGGAACTCACTTCCGGAGTCGGTTGTTTCTTCAACTACTGTCCAGGGCTTTCGCTGGCGTCTAATCGAAGTGAATCTGGAAAAATTCTTGCAGCGTCACCCTCGGGAACTCTAATTCTGGGTCTTGTTGTCCCAACTTGTTCATTAGTTTTTTCATTATTCCTACCTTTTTAATATTTGACAAATGGCCTACACGACCATGCTTAAAATTTATTCACATTTTACAAACCGAATTTTACTTTTCATTCTGCACAATAACCCTTCCATCACGTCCTCTTGTTCACATTTCTAATTTTATCCCTTTTATGTTGGCTATCAGAGACACGCTAGGGCCCTTGTCTTTCCTGTTTCTCCTGCAACGAAGTTTATATTTATTTATTTATTTATTTAAAGACTGAATTGTTACTATGGTGTTACTATGGTGGTATCGCCGTTATTCGAACACCCAACCTAGTATGTAGGAAGTCCTGGGTTCGAGTTCCAGTCGGGGCAGTTATCCTTTCTGCCTTTCTCGGATTAGTGTATTTGGTATCCTCACAAGGCCAAGTCTTTAATAGAGATTGTTTGCTTCGATAACCCTTTACCTTGTGATTAATTCTTTATTTAGTTATTTTTCACTTGTTGTTTTTCATGTACTGCAGGTACTTTTTACACTCGTACAATGCCTAGTGTTTTGTAGTGCCTACTTCAGTACGTTTTATCTACAGCAAGACTGTTTACGTTCATTTAGCCGACCTACTCTCCCAAGTATTTCAAGTGGAAAACGCTTAGTCATCATGAAAAGTAGCACTTATCCGTTGCCTCCGCGATTGTTGAAGACTTTTACTACTTTGTAATCCTGTTATCAAAGGATTGCCAATACAAGTACATGATGTTGAAACGTCGCGAGACCCTCACTCAAATATGAGTGTGCGCGCATCCGCAACTGTTATCTGGCCCTCAATAACGTTGCAAATGTGTAACTAGCTAGCTAGCTAATTCTAGTCCGCTCATCCCCATGTTAATTTCCATAGGGTGATTATTCATCGACACCGAGATAAGGGGAAGGCTTCTAGTTATGAAATTGAACGAATGACTGCAGTACGACACGAACTGTATACCTTTTCTGGTTTACAGCCTTGGGGTGAAACGGGAATGGCGTGGGAGGGCGCGTAAGTTCGAAAGTATATTGTTATAACCATTCTTAGTATTGTAGGAATCGTCTTTGATTGGATGGCCAAAGTTTTGACAATGACAACGTGTATACTGACGTTGACACACGCTAGTATCTAGACACAAGCTAGTGTGTCGTCACAAATCTTAACAACGATGCAAAAGAAATTGTGTCTACGTCCAATTAATGAAGTAAAAATAAAACCAAAAACTGGCAAAGAGGTCACCAAATTGAGACTGGTTCGGCCTCACAAAGGTGTGTTATGAACTAAAGAAAAAAATTACCGTAAAAAAATTTAAAACAAAGCCAAAAACTGATAAAATGGCGACTAAGTTCGCAATGGTTCGGCCTCACAAAGGAGTGATACGAAATTAAAATTGTGGAAAAATGGCCTCTGAAGCTATGGTTGACGTGGCACAGTATTACAAATATGCAGGACTAGTTCAGTTGAGTCTAATACACAATATTACAAAAAGAAGTGATATCGTATCAAAAACCGAAACTGGCAAAAGAGACCGCTAAGTTCCGAATGGTTCGGCCCTTCAAAGGAGTGATATCAACACACCAAAACATTCGCCAACTTAATCGTACCGAATAATACTTTGGACGTTAAATGAAACTTGAACATTGCTACCGAAAGTAACAAAGTTCTATAGTTTTCTTTTAACCTTCGAACTATTAGTCGGTGCGATTAACTTCCCCCTACCATCCAACGCGTTATATAGGACCAAAACAATCGTATAGAAATCCTGACA
Organism: Lithobius niger; assembly: GCA_023313725.1. Taxonomy (NCBI): domain Eukaryota; kingdom Metazoa; phylum Arthropoda; class Chilopoda; order Lithobiomorpha; family Lithobiidae; genus Lithobius; species Lithobius niger. The sequence continues at coordinate 6,089 of JAHWFP010057407.1, forward strand.
GACCGAATCATCAAAATCATAATACCTAACTTTACAAAATTGCCGCTGTTGTCATGCAACACTCCTTCCCAGCACCGCATAAGGTCATGTTGGCCTGGAAAAAAAAATTAAATTGACTTAAACGGTACATAATTTCGTTCCCGGTAAAAGCAACTACGGCTGCATTTACTTTTAATTAATGTTTTGAGCGGTGGGATTTCGATACTAATCAAATAGCATCAATAGCCTTTTGTAAATTCGACAACTTAAAGTGTGGTGTCTTTTCTTTTCACACTTAGTGAGATAAGGCGAGGTGAGAGGCCCCTTTCCAGGTGAGGCCTGGGGTAGTTTGCCGCCTTTGCCCCTACTTTACAACACTCGTGCCCCTTCCCGTAGTATTTTGAAGCTCTTTTGCCTCAAATTAGCTTAAAACGTATACAAAGAGCTGGGTTGATACTCCTCTGCTTAGTTGTATAATTGCTCGCAATTACTACAAACATATTTTTTTTTAAACAGCTTAGTAAAACCAGAGTAGAAAGTAAAAACAAACATATCGCACTTAAAGGGATATACCTCCCAGCGCCATTTGTCTCGATCCACCACAACAAGTACGGCCTCAAAGATCTATTTACTTACCGTTAGTCTTTCCCTTGCTAAAAAACTGTTTTAAAATGTGGCGTCTAGAAGATTTTCTGTTAATGTTGTTAATTATATTTAAGAACGACCCTTAAGTATATGTGCATTCATTGCGCGCTTACAATAATCATGACGTTTCATCTCTGTGTGTACATGCACTAATTTTCTAATAATTTCCATGAGATCAAAAATCTAAAAGACTAATGCGGTAAAAATTAAAATTTATTATTCCAATAGATCGCCGAAGCAAAATTATAAGGCACTAGCCTAGAAAATTACAAATTGTGATTTTAAAATACGAGAATCATTCCGGTTTGTGACGACACAATGCGTTCACGCTGGCTTGTCTATTAAGCACAATGCCAGCTAAGATAGTAGCTACGTTTTTCGCTGCGAGGAACGAAGCTGCTGTCTCAGTTGACCTTGACTATGATGAATGCGCGGATGCGATCGACGCGTAGCTGTTATAAGGCAGGCGGAAGGTTATAAGGCAAGCGGTATGTTGCTTTAACAAAACCTAAGACGTTAAGTTAGAGAGTTAGTTGCGGTTACTAAGGTGGAAAAAAGAAAGTTGCATGTTAAGCAGACATGTGCAATATTCAGAAAAAGAAATAACACCAATGGAAATTAAAGGTTTCTAAACGCCTCGTTTAAATAAGAAAAAAAAATTAGGTCGTATTGCTGCTATGCCTTATAGACACATTAATACAGCCGCAACTAATGGTCGAAGGCACCTTTGTGTAGCTAGGCGATGTCTCAGTTTATTTCTGGTAACGCAGAAACCGATAAAACTACAAAGGAAGTGATATGGAAACAAAACCCACAAGGGTGAAAAGCCCGCCAGGTTTCAGCCAATCAAAGTAGTGACATCAAAACAAAAATGGCTGCCACCAAGTAGCTACAATAGTTGCCAAGCTAAACCCACCGATCATTACTTTAGACTAAGGCTGTACCGAGCACATTTTTCCCTGCCGAACCGATCCCGAGCCGAGCGCTCAAAAAATGCCTGGTACACCGAGCATAACCGAGCCGATCAGTGCTGCCGAGCAGAACCGAGCAGCTTTAGTAATCACAGGGTGCCGCCGGGAGTACCAGCTTTTTTCACATTTTTCACATACCCGCTTTTCATTTTTTCACATACCCGCTTTTCATTTTTTCACATTTCTCACATACCTGTTTTCCATTTTTTCACATTTTTCACATACCCGTTTTTCATTTTTTCACAATTTTCACACACACGCTTTTAATTTTTTTCACATTTTTTACATACCTACTTTTCAGTTTTGTATCACTATTTCTTCGTTTTCATATATCACCCTAATTTCACAATTCTTGAAAACAATTTTTTCTTTAACCATTGTAATTTCTTTGTACTTTCACACAAGAGAGCAAAAGCGAATTTAAAGCGACTACGGCAATAATCCAATCCATTTTTTTTTGGCGGGCTAACAAGATACATGCCTACGTAATTCCCGGCCCAAAATGAAGACGGATAATTGTTTTTTTTTTTTTTTACTTCGTTAATGCGTTTTGCCTTTTTTTTTCACACCATCCCTCGTATTTTTTACATTTTTCCCTTTTTTTTTTTACCATTTGCAAATTTTTACATTTTTCACACTGGCAGCATCCCTGTATTCAGCACTCGCTAAATGCCACGCAGGTTCTAGACAAAACAATTCTTTTCACTAAAACAGCCTGGTACAGCAACAACCATAGGCTACTATTAGTTTCGTAAACTGTAATTGATGACATATCGGCATACCTGGTGTGGCCAATTAAACTTACATTAACAACCACTATTATAACAAAACAAGCAATTTTTATTATGAGTAAAATTACTTTTAAGCTAATAAAAGTTTTAACAATTGACCATTCAAAATAATTAAATGAGTGCTGTTGACACTATAACACACAGGTTTTTCGTAATGAAGGTAAGTTTCTGAATTTTTTTTCAGGTTTCAGCATAAAAAAATTGTTAATCTGCACGAATTACCTACAAATTTAGTTCCTGCATTTAATTCTGTGGTCAACTTTCAATCATCGAACTGGAATCCAACAAACTGAAGCTTGCGTTCAAGGTCCATTGGCCTCAGGATCGCGTGCTAAGACTAGACGTAAGACGCGCTGCACGGCTCGGTTACATGGACGTCATTGCTCGGTGTACCGAGCATTGCCGATCATGCTCTGCTCGCCGAGAATCGGATCGCCAGCTCGGTATCGGTACAGCCTTACTTTAGACGTTAAATGAAAACTTCACCATAATTGTTACCGGTTGTAGCAATCAATGGTCAGGTTTTTTATTTAACCTTTGATCTAATAGTGAGTGGGATTAGCTTGGCAACTATTGTAGCAACTTGGTGGTAGCCATTTTTGTTCTGATATCACTATTTGATTGGCTGAAACTTGGCGGGTCTTTTCACCCTTGTGGGTTTTGTTTCCGATTTTACTAAACGGATTTTTGAGTGTCATGAAAGACAACTTTAATCCTCGTAACGCCCCTTGTTGTGTGTGGCTACTTCGGAAGTAGGGAAGCGACTTAAATCTCAATGAAAATTTTAAGTGAGTCTCCAGATTTTCATCACTACGCCCATTGACCAAGCACAAGTGCAACGGATGGAGTTTGAAAGGAAAATAGTTCCGAGTGGCAATGAGAATTTGAACGCTACTCGAAGAGTCTGTTTGCAGTGGTCTTAGACTTTGTACGCCATGGAACTCAGAAGCACGTTTTAAGAAACGAGCAGTTGGAGTATCTGGAGTTCAAAAACACGTGATATTGGTGCGTATAGGCGATACAAACACGCACATCGAACTTTGCTGTAAATAACATACAGCAAAGTCAGCAATATACAGGGTGGGGCAGAAAGGAAGGGCCACCCTTGGCAATCAAAGATGGTTAATGTTAGGATAATGAAACTTTGCACGGTATGTAGGCGAACGGGGGGCCAACTAACCATGAGTCGATCACTGACCTTGACGCATATTTTCAAGGTCATCGTGATACTAACTTTCTAACTATGCTTCGTAGAACCCCAGTGTAAATTAGAAACTTGTAGACAGTGTGAAGGCATGGTCAATGCAAAAAAACAGAACGAAATTCGGTACGTTAGTTTAGGAGTTACGGGAATTACAAGCATCATTCTGTTGTGCTGGCCGAGTGGCTTTTGAGCTCGAAACTAGGTATATCTCGGGGCTGAAGGGAAAAACTCGCGCACAAGTGTTTCCCTCCAGCCCGTCGATATTGGAATAGCCGTTTCTTGCTGGCGATCAAATGACTGTTAAATCGCCTATGATTTACGGATATCTATTACATAGCCTATTGCGCGAGGGGTAGTCGAGTTAGGTAGTTTTACGCGTTTTACGCACCAAACAGCAAGCTCTAAAACATAATGTTTTTAAATCACAGTTTCTATTTACATCAGGGGCGAAACTTCGCATGCAATAAAATAATAATTGACGATCTGGTGCATCAGACCGATAAAAAAAAAGGGGAACTAAGTGGGAGTCATCATCTAACCGAACAACAAATTCATCCAAAAATATACACACGGATTAAGGTGGAAGATTGGGTGGTGGGAGAGGGGCTGTTCCAATTATAAGAAGCTAACGATTTTCTTGTTGGGCAAATTAATTCACATGAGACTTACAGTCATCCCAAGCAAGTTAATGCTTGCATGAACTGGCTTAATTTAAATCTCGCTGGATGTTTTAGAAGAAGAAAGCAGTCTGATAACGGAAGGGACGGGTACCGATTGAACTAAGGGCCGATATACAATTGAGCATAGATCCGAAAACTGCTTTTTTTTTCAATTGGTAAATTAACGAAACCGTCTGATCAACAAGAAGAAAGTACGTAAGTTTCCCACCGCTTTGTCTTTTGTCCTTTTACGTCTTCCTCCATGTTTTTACTGACGCTCTTTCCATGGCTTTATTGCCCCTTCATCCCCTTAAGCTTGCTTTCTTCAAAATAGACCCGTACATTATTGCCGAAGGGAAGCGAGCGAAACATAGTCGATAACGGACACCAAATTGCAAAATTTTGGTTGGTTCGTTGCACTTTTATAGTCTAGGCTAGTGGCCAAAAGAAAAGTCGGATTAAAATACAATTTTCTCCACGGCTTGAAATCCCCAAAAGTATTGCTGAGTCAAATTTTTGTCGTATAACCGATTAATTATTTGTCCGACTAGCACTCACCATTGCCTCTGGGAATCCAGAATAATTACGGAATTCTGACATAGCATGCACCATGATGCTCGCTGGTAACCAAGTTAATGCTAAAAAGATAACCGGAAAATTAAAATCGATTCTTCTTTATAGCTAACAATGTTTTTCGACGTAATTCAATCAGGGACGTGGAGGTTTGGGTTAGGACGACCAGCAATTAGGGGCTCTTGCGTTCCTTTCAGCCGCTGCCAGGTCATAGCTTCCTTATCTTCTTACATTATAAATCAAAGTCTCATAGCAGAAACGAAGACAACGACGACCCCCGAAAAGGAAACCCCTACAATGAAAACGGGCGAGTGTGTCAATTCTTTGGCTTTAAGTTTAAACTTCTACGTTGTTGCCTTGAAAAGAAGTTGAATTTGGCACATTGTTGCCTCGAATAACAATTTGCTCTGCGCGGTCATCGCAGAGCCATGTCTTAAATGACGTCATGCACGAAGAACACTTATTTTTCACACGGTACGGAGGGGAGGTAGGGTAGAGGAGGGATGGATAGGTGCATAGGAGGGGAACGGAGAAGGGCGGGAGAGGATAAGAGAAAAGCGGGTGGGGAGATGGGAGGGAGAGGAGGGAGGACAGGGCGAGTATTATAGAAAAAAAAACTGCCCGTCGCACTGTACTTTCAGGCAACACTGAGCAGAAACTGGGAAACAACCACGGGCGAAACAAAACTCCGGTCGAAGCCGGGAACGATTTCTAGTAAGTAATAAGGCTTAACACTCGGTTTCACATAGCATGCAAGCCGCGTCGTCCAGGACTGTGAAAAACTACCGCAAGGTGTACTGAAAAGCGCCTGTTTCATAGCATTGATTAGTGTTAGCGGGATGCCCAGAACGTGGGTATCTTCGCCTTTAGAATTCCCAGTGTCGTAGCAGTAAACGAACATTATTTTAAGGTAACGGTGACTGTCCTTGAAGTCGTCGCACGATCTATTGCTACGTCAAGCGATCGTTTAATACATTTTTAATGAGAGTAGAAAACGCCGTAGCATAATGTACAGTACAATACCATGGTTCTTCTTCTGGTTGAAATTCATGAAATTAGGCTTTGTTTTGACGTTGACTGGACAAAGAAGTATGTAGCAAGAAGCAATTTGGTGTCAATGCAGTGTTCAGTTTAAAATCCGCGTATCACGCGTCACGAGTACCTTTCACAGTTCAGTCCGCACGCTAGACCAGTTCGTTTTTTGAAGTGTTTGTTTCGCAGCTGATGGCAGAATCGGAGGCTAACTGGACGACCCGTCGAATTTCCAATGCCAAGCGTTATAAACATACTAGTTGTGCCCTGCGCACCCCCCTCGCCCGCTCCCTCCAGGTGTGGTCTTTGGTTAGTATCAAACCGAAGACCAAACATGTGAATGGCTCCCACATATGGCCTCTCCCTCACAATTACTTTAAGCCCCCAATCCCCACACTCTTGTCCCGTCCCGGGTTCGTATACGTGTCGTCCCATACACGCTTGCCCGCCTCCCCTTCCCCGAAAACGGCGCCCCGTGACATTCACCCTTTGGTGTAGCCCCGGAAAAATCGCTGGCGTGTGTTTGACTGAAGGCTAAAAAAACCATATCACTGAGAAATCCAGCATTCAGTAAGCAAGTAATCCCATGTTTAAGTTAATGCTTTGAAACAATTCACTTCGGTAGCGCGCATTGCCCGCCACACACACTTGCACCCGCACCCCCTCCCCCCCCCCCCCGAAAACGCCGCCCCGTGACATTTTCCCTTTGGTGCAGCCCCGGAAACGTCGCATGCGTTTGTTTGACTGAAGGCTAAAAAAAAGCCTGGAGATATCCAGCATTCAGTAAGCAAGTAACCGTATGTTTAATTTAATCCTTTGAAACAATTCACCTCGGTACCGTGCACGGCGACAGTGTTGCCACCCACTTAACAACAATTCAACTCCTTTCTGGATGTGAGCATTTAGGAAATAAATACGCCTTTCCATCGTATCAGGCTGCCAATTTCGAGTAAGAACCATTCGTCGTTTGGTTTAAAGTTGTCTGGTTTAGTAGACACGGGTTGTTTTTTTTTTTTTTTTTTTTTTAGCTCAAACGCCGACAATGGCACAGTCCACGCGACTAAAACTTTGTTGGCCGCTTTGGTACCACAACAATGCAAAAAAACGAACCCAAAACCGGTGCGGCAGGTCTGGTAAGTGGCGCCATCTCTTCGAACACTTTGGAAAAAGTGTTATAACCTGAACTTGTAGTCCAAGGCCGTCAATAGACGGCGACATAGCAGGTTTGGTAAGTGGCGCCATCTGTTCGAAGACGTTGGAACAGTGTCCCTAACCGAATTTGAAGGCGAATTCCGTCAACAGATGGCACTACATGGTTGGGTCCTTGATTGTAAGCCGGAATGGCGTGGCCGGTGACTTGGCCGCCTGCTTCGTATTATATATGTAGATAAGGAAGCCTTGGCCAGGTGTACCCCGTGTGTATGTCAAAATACCAAGCTCCAAAGTGAATCAGCGCATGCGCAAAGGCGGTTGCTAGCGGCCGCCATTTTGAAATCTTCGCTTCGTTTTACTCAGACAGGTAATGGTCAACGTTCAATCAATTTATTAATTAACTACATCACACCACCTGATCTGAATACTGTATAATACAATAAAAAAAAGCTGTAATAAAGCGCTGGATATCTAAGCTGAACCTCGTAATCGTCAGTATAAATTAAAATTTGATTGCAACTTCACAATGCTTCCACTGTATTAGATGTGATTCTCATTGCAGCAGGTGGGAAGAACTAAGATGGAGAACGAGAACTACGGTGGATGACGTCTCACGCGTCACAGACTGCATGCCTTTGTGGCAAGACTTCGCAATGAACCACAAGTAACCCAAACTTTAGTAACATTTGATCATCGCATTTTAACCACACAGAAAATTAGGTGATCGGGAAAAAAAAAGGATTCTCTTAATGACACATATTCGCGTCATATTAAAAAGAAAGCTTGCATGACTTCCCTTCAACATGGTGACCAAATGTTGTTGGCGGAGCGAGCGAGCGAAGCGTAGTCTATAACGGACACCAAATTGCAAAATGTTGGTCCGTTGGTTGCACATTTTTAGCCTGGGTGGAGCCCAAACGAAAGATCGGGATGGAACGAAATTTGGTACAACGTTTCATACCCTAATTAGTATTGCTGAGCCAATTTTTTGGCGGAGCGAGCAAGCAAAGTACAATGTACGGTCCTAACTACCTAACGAGCAGCTAGCTACCGTAGCGGGGTTATGCACCCCATTCAACACACGTGAGTTCAGTAACAACACCAGGTTGCAGTAACAGAGAATGAGCGTGTGCTTCCTGTAAGCACACCCCTTTATTAGATCAACAGGCGGATAAGATACTATACAGGGTGTTCGGAAATTGGTGTCAAATATTTTGAGGGTCCGCTGTGTGATCAAAGATAAGAAGAAAAAGTCCTATAAACATGGGTCCGGAAATGTACCAGTCTTTAGTTACAGCCCCCCCCCCCCCCCCCCCCCC